>JACEEZ010007257.1:465000-480000 GCA_016584305.1 Chionoecetes opilio
ACAGATCCCTTCAGATACCTCTAAAACGTAATTATAAAGTGGGGGAGAGATAAAAAAAAAAACTAACCTAACCGCAATCTATACTAATATAAGCGAAAGTGTGTGTGTGTGTGTGTCCGCGATAGGTGCCGCCCCCCGTGCCCCAATCCCATCATAGGGCACAGTTTTGGAACCAGCTCGACCAGGGGCAACTTTTAAGCCCACTTATGAGATGATCCGATCACTTTTTTTTCTTCTTTTTTTTAGCAGCCTATTAGCGAGAATTGTGAAAAAAAAATGTGGGTTGCGAGAATTGAGGAAACCTTGATGTAAGGTGATGGGTAATGGGTGAGTGAATGGGTGGGGTGATGGGTAATGGGTGTGGGGTGATGGGTGAGTGAATGGGTGGGGGGGTGATGGGTGAGGGAATAGGTGGGAGGTGATGGGTAATGGGTGAGTGAATGGGTGTGTGGTGATGGGTAATGGGTGAGTGAATGGGTGGGAGGTGATGGGTAATGGGTGAGTGAATGGGTGGGGGGTGATGGGTAAGATGGATGGATTTCTACATCCATGATTTGAGGCAACAAAGGGTTACAATTAATGGTTCCAAATCTGAATGGGGACTGGTGACAAGTGGAGTTCCACAAGGGTCTGTTTTGGGCCCATTACTATTTTTGATTTACATCAACGACTTGGATAGTGGGATTAGCAGTGATATCAGCAAGTTTGCTGATGATACTAAGTTAGGTAGGATTATTGGATCACAGTCTGACGTAAACATATTGCAGGGAGACTTAGATAAACTTAACGAGTGGGCAGTCAGATGGCAGATGGAATTTAATATTGATAAATGTAGCGTTATGAATGTTGGTAGAAAAAACCCTGGTAATAGATACACCATAAGCAATGTATCGCTGAAAAGATCAGAAGGTGAAAAAGATCTTGGAGTGAGGGTGAGCCCAGACCTCCGACCTAGGAAACAATGTATTGAGGCCAGAAATAGAGCTAATAGAGTATTAGGATTCATTACCAGAAGTGTTAAAAGTAGAAGTGCGGAAGTTATTCTAAAGCTTTATCTGGCTCTAGTCAGGCCTCACCTAGACTATGCAGTTCAGTTTTGGTCTCCATATTACAGGATGGATATAGTGTTGTTAGAAAAAGTGCAGAGAAGGATGACCAAAATGATACAAGGGATGCGTAACTTTAGTTATGAGAGGAGATTGAAGTTATTAAAATTACACTCACTCGAGAGACGCAGAGTAAGGGGCGATCTGATAGAAGTTTTTAAGTGGATAAAGGGATTTAATAAAGGAGAGGTAGGAAAAGTTCTTATGGCTTTTAACCAGGGTAGAACAAGAAGTAACGGATTCAAGCTGGAAAAGCGTAGATTTAGAAAGGAAATAGGGAAAAACTGGTTCACAAATAGGGTGGTGAATGAGTGGAATGGTCTCAGTAGACAGGTAGTTAGTGCGGAGTCATTAGGGAGCTTTAAAGGGGAGCTGGATAGGTTCATGGATGGGGATGAAAGGTGGATGTAGGTAGTGTTAGGTGACAGGAACTACCACGTGTAGGCCTCGCGGCCTCTTGTAGCTTCCTTATTTTCTTATGTTCTTATGTTCTTATGATTTCAGGAAAGTTAGAAGGGGCTATCTGGAGAGTCTGTGTTTGGTGGGCCCTTTGGCCCACCAAACACACTCTCCAGAAAGCTGTGTTTGGTGGGCTGAAGGCCCACCAATAGCCCTCCGCAGGAGCTAGCCAAAAAGTCCGCCCGGAGGGCGGCTTTGCGGCTAGTATAACCTAACCTCACTATAATCTAACCTAACATCACCAATAACCTCCGCGCAAGACCTAAGGGCGAGAATGAACTAGAATTTTACCCGGTTAGGTTAGGTTAGGTTAGTATTTTTTTACCTTTTTTTTTTACCTCTCCCCCACTTTATAATTACGTTTTAGGGGTATCTGAAGGGATCTGTGAAGGTCTAGAGAAAATAAAACTGTAAATTTCTAGTGTTTGCCCATACTCTCCCACTTCCCCAATAAAGTTTGGGGACCTGTGGGAATGCGGTGTTTTTGGGTGGGGAACAAATTATGTGCCAGAAACACGTAATTAAAGAGTTGTGTAGGGGGGGGGGTAAAATTCCCGAGATCTAGGGTAATTTCCTTGTATCTAGAGAAATTTGCCTAACCAAAATTGACCTAACCTAGCGGGGGGCTTGACCCACGGATAACCTAACCTTAACAAATTTAACCTAACCTCCTAGCGGGGGGTTGGGGGGTTCTCGACACTTCGGTCATCATTCTGTGAGGATCGTCAGGTTCACACGTCTCTGGACTCAGAAGAAATCTAGGGAGTTTTTTCAACACCCCTAACTCAAAAACTACGTATGTGGTTGCGACGCATATTTTGTACCCCAGCCAAATATCCCGCATTCCCCCAGGTCCCCAAGCTTGTTTTGTGGGAGAGGAGGAGTATGGGCAAACACTAGAATAATACCAATAAAACCACTAATAAGGGCGGGAAAGGACTCTAGAAATTTACCCAAACCTCCCTCACTGCCTCGCCTGAACCCTGTGCCCACCTCTTTACGACGCCTCCGTGTACAGTCAAGCTGTCATGTCTACACAAAACATTGGCAAACGTTATCTCTCTCACTTACACTACAAACAACAAATGCTTACCCCGTCCTTTATGAGATATTATACACTAAACAAGATTCATTCAACGACCAGCCAGGCACAAGAACAAGAACAAGGCGCGGTGTGTCCTACGCGACGGCTTGTTTATATTTGGTGACAGAAAACTTGCCCCGCTGAGGGAAATTTAGGGGTAACTTGCCTCAATGTTCCAGGAAATTCAGGGGAAGCTCATTCATAAGAACATAATAAGAACATTAGAAAATAAGGAAGCTACAAGAGGCCGTGAGACCTACACGAGCTAGTTCCTGTTAGTTAACACTACCTACATTCACCTTTCATCCCCATCCATGAATTTATCCAGCCTCCCTTTAAAGCTCTCTACCTAATGACGCCGCACTAATTTACTAGCTACCTACCTGTCTAACTGAGTTCATTCCAATCATTTACCCACGTATTTGTGAACCAGTTCTTCCCTATTTCTTTTTTAAATCTACGCTTTTCCAGCTTGAATCCGTTACTTCTTGTGCTACGAAACAGTTCTACGAAATATTCACTTTCACAACATGTTTTAAGCATATTTCCATGGTGAATAGGAAGATATTTCTGCAATATAAACACCTCAAGAGCAGTGGCGTCACCAGGAAAAAACATTTGGGGGGGCTTTAGCCCCGGGGTGGTGATGGGCTATCCAGCTGGGGGGTCGGGGGGTAATTTTGAAAATTAATCAGTTCCAGGGTAATTTTGTGGCCCAAAAAAGGGAAGAAAGTGGAATTAAGCTTTAATTACATGACACATAAATTAATAGAGTTATACCATGCATCATACCATATTAACTAAATTTGATCATTTGAAGAAAATTTTATCTCTATATATCTCTATAATAGAATATACTTAGTAATTTCAAGGTTTGTTAGCAAACATATTTCAACATTTAAATGAAACATCAAACCAATTTTTCTATAAGTGTGAAAAATAAGGTTTTGCTCTGGCATGGAAAATTGGATAAATATTCCTTTTTATTGTTTTTGGGTAGCAGGCTACTAGCAGCAATTTTGGGGGGGCTGAGTCCTTGACTTGGGGGGGCTAAGTCCCCCTTAGCCCCCCCGTGGTGACGCCACTGCTCAAGAGACTGTGACAACCCTCATTATAACCATTCCGTCTTTGTTCTTTGTGTCGGTAGAGGGCAGTAAAAATGATATACGACTGTAATGGCTCTGGTGTAGTTAATTGAATTTCCTTCCATTTCATGATGTTGGTACTGTATCTACATTTTCTTCTTCACTGATAACACCATTTTGAATAACACCAACAGCTTGATTAGGCAAGACAAAGATCAATTGAATAGTAATGAAATGGAAACTTAGATTTTTCGCAAAACAATGAGGTTGTGGTTCAAATGACAAATGCATCAGCCGAGCCTAATTATGCTTATGTCAACTTTAGTACTGCCATATTATTGAATTGCCGGATGAAATAGCCTACTTCGTGTCAAACAAACTCGTAAATACAGCAAACCATGGTGTTCAAACGATGCTGTCCATACCAGATCAAGAGTAATAGCCTACCATGTTACTGATAATGTTCTTTTAGAGATCGGCGCTCAGAATTATGCACTAATGAGGACGAGTGAGTGGGGATGTGATGGTGGTCAGGTAGTTACTGCGGTTATAGGGCGATATAAAAGGAGGCTAGACAATTTCATGGATGGGGATGAAAGGTGGATGTAGGTAGTATTAAGTAACAGGAACTACCACGTGTAGGTCTCACGGCTTCTTGTAGCTTCCTTTTTTTATTATGTTCTTATGTGGTAAGAAAACACGGAATGAAGCAAGGGCAACCACCAACCCACACACCTTTTAACAGTGATTTGCCACGTGCATGAAACAAAAAGAAGGATCATGATGGTTGGGTTGTTTCGGTCTTCAACATATTCACGGTGGCAGTCCAGATCAATTGACTTTTAATAGATAGATAAAATAGATAGATAGATAGATTTTATAGATAATAGATAGATAGTTTTATAGATTATAATAGATAGATAGGTTAGTTAATCTTGGGTGGCAGTACTCGGAAGGGAACTCGCGGGACATAACAGCTATAAAAATATGGAGGCCTACGTATATATAGATAGGTAGTAGGTAGCTTATAGAGGTAGTAAGTAGCCTATCATTCTATGCGTTCGTGCGCTGGAATATAACGAGCGTGAACGATTGACGGGTTGTTGGAATGTAATATTTTCTCGTATGTGGATGAAGATAATAAATCTCCCTGTGACTATTTCACGTGCTCTATATGTAATATTTCGCTTCTCGGAATGCCGGAAAAGATGCAGCGCCGAGCAAAGGACGCGAGTGAATTATTAGCGCCGACCTTCCGCCGCCTCGCACCCTCCGCGACGATGACACAATTATTTCAATGCGAGTATTGCTTCGGAAAAAAAAGTAACATTTTTACTTACGGCCACAATTTCGTACTTTACCTTTAATTTATCCCAATAATAAACACATAACATTTACTTTCTTACTTATGTTGAAGATATTCCTTAAAGTTTTTATGACCACGAAAAAAATAAAGTAGTTTGCATGTTTTTTAGCGTCATGGTGCTGTCTTGATTATTTCCTTTCATGTTTTGTTCCTCAGTATCCATATATAGGCCACAGCATTACAAACCTATTGCCATGTTTTGAAGTTATCCTGACACGTAACTTATTACAGTAACTCTCCTTTTGATATATTTTTTCTTTATAGACCTACGCTCGCTCACCCTACCTTGGCATCGCACACATACTCAAGGTAAATAATCAGATCAGTTTGTTTACCTTGCACACAAGGGCGTAGCCAGAGGGGGGGCCAATGGGGCCATGGCCCCCCCCTCAATTCAACACATCTACTTTAGGTGTATGGTATAATTTCACCAATTTTACTATATTGAATATCATGCAAAGAACCAATAAATGACCCCCCATAGGGCTCAATATGCCCCCAATTATATCATATCTTCAAAAATATTCTCTGGGGGGCTTACAGCGCCTCCCAGACCCCCAGCTGATTAAGGCACCCGCACCCCTCAACCATCATAGGGAGGTGGCCCCCCCCCCCAAATTATTTTTCCTGGCTACGCCTTTGCTTGCACATACTGGTGTTCAATAATCAATGGTCGGCTAAACGCGAGTCAAGACGCGACGAAGCGATCAATCAAAAAGTCACCCTTAAGTCATACAGCGACGCCGAGTGACTTATCCTTCCGCTGAGCCGTGAGCATTCTAAAATATTCATCGACACTTTATATATATTTTTTGGAGACTTCACTGTGCACACCTTCCTCTGGTGTTGATAACGCCCTCTTGCCCTCCTCAACCCCTCAACCATAGAGCTTCCACCCATCACTCCCCCCCTTCCCTTTCCTCCTCTCCCCTTCCCTTCCCTTGCCTCCTCTCTCCTTCCCTTCCCTTTCCTCCTCTTCCCTCTACTCTCCCCTTCTTTTTCCTCCTCTTCCTTCTACTCTCCCCTTCCCTTTCCTCCTCTTCTCTCCCCTTCCCTTTCCTCCTCTCCCCTTCTCTTCCCTCCTCTCCCCCACACCTTCCTCTGGTGTTGATAAAGTGATGAATTTGCCAGGCTCACATATGACACCGACAGTACAATATTGTGGATGCTATCTGTAGTAAGTTATTATGAGGCCTGTTAGAAATATACAGAAGTAGCCTATCGTAAAAATGGACATACGTAGTAGAAAATATTCAAGCGATACTTTCAATACTCTGATGTAAGTATTGCACAGACGAGGGCCAACCAACACGACCCTCCAGAATGTGCAGGCCAACCACCTGAGCCCTCAAGGAAAACATAGTAGCCTACAGGCGCTATAGGCTTCTACGTAAAAAAGAAAAATCTGTGTCTATAAGATGATTACGTGATGCATACATTTTTTTTTCTCTCTAGTTTTTTTTCTTCTCTCTCTCCTCTCTTCTCTCTCTCTCTCTCTCTCTCTCTCTCTCTCTCTCTCTCTCTTCTCTTCTCTCTCTCTCTCTCTCTCTCTCTCTCTCTCTCTCTCTCTCTCTCTCTCTCTCTCTCTCTCTCTCTCTCTCTCTCCTCTCTCTCTCTCTCTCTCTCTCTCTCTCTCTCTCTCTCTCTCTCTCTCTCTCTCTCTCAAAAAAAAAAAAAAAAAAGTATTGACATGAACTAACAAGGCAACAACATCCGGTTATTCCCAGACGTGATGGATTACCTTGTCGACATCCGATGACTCTCCAGCCTTGTACGTCATTCACTCGTTCATCACAACCCATTACTGCATGAATAAAGCCTCGCGCTGCTTACAATCAAATAAATGAGGTCACGTAATGCTAACTAAACATTGCTACTTATATACAAACAAACATGCCAATCACGATATACCTACTACATAATAACGCCTTAATGAAATAGGTTAACACGTATGATTGTGTGAGCGTATGAATTATAGATGTACGTTACGTGTTTATAATGTGGAAGAAACAAAACAAAGATCCGGGCAATATTACGACAGCCTTTCAAGCCTTGCGCCCTTGGCATGACGTCAGGTGTACGAATGTAGGAACTTTTGGCCACGGACGTTTTGGACGCAAAAACTAACCGTCTCACTAATCCTAAGTCTCTAAAAAACCTAACCTGACCTGACCTGACCTGACCTGACCTAACCTAACCTAAACTAACCTAACGGCCAAAAACGTCCTTGGTCGAAACGCCCGGTTACCAGGTGTACAATGTTATACCAGACTTGACCTGCCACGAGTGTCCAACCATCTCGCCCATATAAGGGAGGGAAGGCACTCTACACATAGGTAAGAACATAAGAAAATAAGGAAGCTACAAGAGGCCGTGATACCTATATGTGGTAGTTCCTGTAAATGAAAGACACAATGAAAGTGAAAATGAAAATATGAAAGACAAAATGAAAGACACAGTAATAGAAAGAAATGACACACGACACCTGTGAGACGCATGATTCAGCTGAGAGAAAAATATAGTAGTAGTAGTAGTAGTAGTAGTAGTAGTAGTAGTAGTAGTAGTAGTAGTAGTAGTAGTAGTAGTAGTAGTAGTAGTAGTAGTAGTAGTAGTAGTAGTAGTAGTAGTAGTAGTAGTAGTAGTAGTAGCAGCAGCAGTAGTGTCACGGTGGTTCATGACTCACGGGAGGAAAGAAATGTAATACGTGTGTTATTGGTTAATAATTAATTGATTATCGAAGGGCGAGTGGACGTAAATTTTGATGTGTAATGTCTCCCACAGTCGCTCCTTGTTCGTGTGAAGGAGATACACACACACACACACACACACACACACACACATAATCTTTCATAATCTTCTGGCAAGAAAACAAGTCATAAAAAGGTAGAACTATGAAGAGATAAACAACGGTGGGAAAAAGTCGAATTAAAGAAATGAAAAAGCTGCCCTTTCCAACGTCGGCTTAGAAACAGCGGTGCAGTTTGCTAATATTTGATAACTAACTATTTGTCCATCACTAGATATAAGTTAGAACCGAGCGTCAATGGGAAAGGTTTAAGCGACATTTCCTATATATGTTTAAAGTTGGCAGACATGCGATTAATAAATATTTCCACGCGTTCTTTACTGAGTCCACAATGTCGGGTGTGTTTGTGCAGCAGTCAATAGGCCATTCTGCATGTGAATGTGGCAATCCCTCTGGGAATATTATATCATTCTATGAGGATGGCGCGAGTGTCCGGCATGTTACAAGGAACCAGATTTCTTTGGCGGCCGGTATCCAGTCTTACTACGCAAAGTTTAGAGCTAAAAGGGATATTATAAGTGTAGGGAGGAACAATGAAAGGCAAAAAAATACGGGTACAGTCTTTGTCATCGCCACCTCAAGACCAAGAACAATGCGTGCAGCCCGGCAACCCTACTTTGAAGTGACTGTGTGTTGGACGAAGACTAACGAGGTCCAGAGGCGTGGCGGTGCGCGGGGCAAACACTGGGAAGGATGTAGGACAACGGGCGATGCAAGAGTCATGAACACAATCTTTCACATTGACTCGTGTCCCAGAATCGAATGGAGCACTATTAATCGCATATTATTAACCCTGTTCAAGCAGGAAGGTGGTAGCTTGGGCTTGGGTGGCGATTAAGGTAGTAGCTTGGGTAACAGGGCGGCGATTTATCTTTCTATTGTAGTTTAAACTGCGTCGCTGAGAGGCGATGACAGTGGCGGCCTGTTGGGTGAGCTACAGCGGCCCAGCGAGGCCCAGCAGGCAGGACGTACGCAGGTGCAGTGCCCTCCAGCGTCACGCACGATGATGCCTCATGATGAACCTGGCTCCAAGCAGCGTGACGTCACGTGACTTTAAACTGGCGCACCAGACGCGTGCCTTCAGAAGCGCCCCGGACGCGAAGCTGACGATTGGAGACTGACGGCTGACACAAGCGCATCTTTCAAGGTATATCACTTTTAAGAAATATTATATATAAGATAAGAATTAACACTTAGAAACATAAGATATACAACTTTTAAGAAATATAAGATAAGAGGATAAGATATATCACTTTTAAGAAATATAAGATATATCACTTTTAAGATATATAAGATAAGATATATCACTTTTAAGATATATAAGATAAGATATATCACTTTTAAGATATATAAGATAAGATATATCACTTTTACGTCGCGAGCAAGAGTTGATCACCCTGTGGTACGCGAGCCGTGCCGTGACCCATCATGTCTCTCTGATCCACAAATATACCATAAAAATCACACACGAAATACCGAGTTGTATACGTATATTTGGTATATATAGTTGATATTCTTAGGTTGATACATGTTGATTTTTCAGGGTGGCAAAGACACTCGTCATTCTTGGGGTTCTTTATGTGCATGCAACGTTTCGCCAATGGCACTTGGGATCATCAGGCTAAAATAGTTTATAAGTTAAAATACTAAAAAAACTGCTAAAAGCAAACATCTAAAATTTTTAAAGCAATAAAATAATCCTATATTATCTAAAATCTAAAAACACAATTTATACTTAACAAACCTTGGTGCGTATGCTGTCTAGGTTGGCAGAGTTCTGAATGAACAATAATTTTACAGGTAGCATTTCGGTTCCTATGGAGCGATCGAAACGAGAGTCGGACGATCGAATTTTTTTTTTTTTAGATGTTTGCTTTTAGCAGTTTTTTTTTAGTATTTTAACTTATAAACTATTTTAGCCTGATGATGCCAAGTGCCATTGGCGAAACGTTGCATGCACATAAAGAACCCCAAGAATGACGAGTGTCTTTGCCACCCTGAAAAATCAATATATATATTGATTTTTGGGTGATATATATATATATATATATATATATATATATATATATATATATATATATATATATATTTATATATATATATATATATATATATATATATATATATATATATATGAATACGTTGAGTTATATTCATTGCGTTACAATATATATTATGTGTAGTGTATGTTATATACATATAGTACTAACATACTATATTATAATATGTACACTACTTACTATCTAAGAAATGTAATATATCTATATTATTACTAATATAATAATTATATATATATTATATTAAATAATAATAAAATAATAACTATAATATCATTAATAACGCATACATTCCATATTTTTTCTTAATGCATGCAAATAAATAAAAGTGATGTTTAGTCTGGCCTACCCGTATCGACGGACCACCAGCGAGAGAGACCCCCGGTTCCCTCATTCCTTCCTTCAGTTTCCTTCTTTATATGTAAGGCGTAAACGCCTGGAGTGGTCGGACCGAAGCCCGGATTTGGCCGAAGCCAGAGTTTGGGGGTCTTGGGAACACCCACGATAGCAGATGTCCCCTTCAGCTAGCTATCCGCCGTAGCAGGATCCAGCAATCACCCCGGAAAGCGGGTTCACCGGTCCCGACTAACACCCGGTACCCATTCACTGCTGGGTGGACAGAGGCTTGGGTGTAAGGAGACAGCCCGTCCTTCTCCGCTCCGCCCGGGATTCGAACCCGGGATTTCTCGGTTGGGAGCCGAGCGTGCTAACCACTGCACTACAGAGTACCCGTAAGATAACGCGCTCCTCTGCAGGCAGGTGAATCAGGTGAGTCTCCCTTCTGTCCTGGGACTATCCCAAAATAAAAAAATATTAACTCTAATTAGACTTTGGGACTAACCTATCATTGATGCTGCCGCGCGCCGCTCCGCGCCTGCCTGGCAACTCCTGCTTCCACTCCACGCGAGGCCGTGCCTGTCGCTACAGCTGTGGGCTGTGTACAGTGGCACAGCTACAGCTTGGCAGCTACGCTAGCAGTACAATGCATATTAACGTCATTGTGTAATGAGTGTGTGTGTGTGTATGTCACAGTGTGTGTGTGTGTGTGTGTGCGTGCGTGCGGTGGTGAGGCAGCGGGGCGGCGGTGGCCCTCGTTCAAGGCCGCACACATGCTGCTTTCTGCCCGCGATCGAGGCTCCAACAAGCCATGTTTTTTTTCTCGTTTTTTTTTTTTTCCTTTTCGGTATAATTTGTACTATGCCATGGTCACCTAACTAGTTCAGTCCCGGCGTATTCTTTTCCCCCTGTAGCAAAGACATGCAGTTTAGAAGTCATGAATGACCAAGGAAGCTACGTAGAGAACGTTCTCTAGCTTCCTTGTGAATGACCGACGAGCCATTACATGAAACGAAGGTTTCTTGCGAGACGTCGCCTGTTTATTGACACCTACACGATGTCTTGTGGAAACAAACAAAAGGCGTGTAATAATTTATGTAATACTTTTTTAATGTAATGTTTTTTGTTCCACCAGCGTCATGTTTATCCTTGTACAGTAAGTGTCCAGGCAAATTGTTGTCCCAATAACAGCTCCTCAGGTTTGGGTGTACACGGGCAAAGCCGTCTGTATGTAAAAGCCTGCACCTGAGATTGATGACGTCACGGACGGAGTCTGTACGAGGCCACCGAGATGACAAGTTTACCTACCTAATTATATGTTTATCAGTATAAAAGATATATTGTTATCTTCGGAAATGTTTGTTCTATAATATTATCAAATAAAAACCCGTAAAACACACTAAAGAAATGCCATTATGAGACTCGAGAAATATGCATGAACTTAAACTCTTCGCCATTTAATATTTTTCTCGAAAACATTTTACATGGAGAACATCAATAGAAGCGGAATTTAGTTAGCTTTCCATTGCTATATTTTGTTTTCTGATAAATGAATTAGCAGCATGCATAAATTAGCGTTAACTAAATACATAACATCATGAAATCGGGTAATTTCGTACCTAATATATGTTTATCAGTATAAAAGATATATTGTTATCTTCGGAAATGTTTGTTCTATAATATTATCAAATAAAAAACCGTAAAACAGACTAAAGAAATGCCATTATGAGACTCTCAAGAAATATGCATGAACTTTAACTCTTCGCCATTTAATATTTTGCTCAAAAACATTTTACATGGAGAATATCAATAAAAGCAGAATTTAATTAGCTTTCCATTGCTATATTTCGTTTTCTGATAAATGAATTAGAACCATACATAAATTAGCGTTAACTAACTAAAAAGATCATGAAATCGGGTAATTTTTCCCGATTGATGATGTTATTTATTTAGTTAACGCTAATGTATGTATGGTTCTAATTCATTTATCAGAAAATATAACAATGGAAAGCTAATTAAATTCCGCTTCTATTGATATTCTCCATGTAAAATGTTTTCGAGCAAAATATTAAATGGCGAAGAGTTTAAGTTCATGCATATTTCTTGAGTCTCATAATGGCATTTTTTTAGTGTGTTTTACGGTTTTTTATTTGATAATATTATAGAACAAACATTTCCAAAAATAACAGTATATCTTTTATACTGATAAACATATATTAGATAGGAAATTACCCGATTTCATGATGTTATGTATTTAGTTAACGCTAATTTATGCATGCTGCCAATTCATTTATCAGTAAACGATATATATCAATGGAAAGTGAATTAAATTCCGCTTCTATTGATATTCTCCATGTAAAATGTTTTTGAGCAAAATATTAAATGGCGAAGAGTTAACAGTGGGTGAAAGGTGGGTGCAATGAGAGCCGTACCGCCCGTACATCCTCACTCGCTGAAAGCTCGGCTCCTACTGACTTGTGGAGCAGCAGACTCTGCTACTGACGTCACGTCCATCCCGCTCTCCCAGACGCAGGCTTTTACATAGAGACGGCTTTGACCGTGGCCACCGAGATGGTAAGGCCTGGTACATCGCCCGTGACGTCACACCATTCGGATACACCCTGCTCCGCTCCCCGTACAAGTTTACCTACCTAATATAATGTTTATCAGTATAAAAGATATACTGTTATCTTCGGAAATGTTTGTTCTATAAAATTATCAAATAAAAAACCGTAAAACACACAAAGAAAATGTCATTATGAGACTTTCAAGAAATATGCATTAACTTAAACTCTTCGCCATTTAATATTTTGCTCGCAAACATTTTACATGGAGAATATCAATAGAAGCGGAATTTAATTAGCTTTCCATTGATATATTTTGTTTAGTGATAAATGAATTAGCGGCATGCATAAATTAGCGTTAACTAAATATAAAAAATCATGAAATCGGGTAATTTCCTACCTAATATATGTTTATCAGTATAAAAGATATACTGTTATCTTCGGAAATGTTTGTTCTATAATATTATCAAATAAAAAACGGTAAAACACACAAAAGAAATGCCATTATGAGACTTTCAAGAAATATGCATGAACTTAAACTTTTCGCCATTTAATATTTTGTGAAAAAACGTTTTACATGGAGAATATCAATAGAAGCGGAATTTAATTAGCTTTCCATTGATATATTTCCTTTTCTGATAAATGAGTTAGAACTATGCATGAATTAGCGTTAACTAAATAAATAACCTCATCAATCTAGAAAAATTACCCGATTTCATGATGTTATTTATTTAGTTAACGCTAATTTATGCATGGTTCTAAATCATTTATCAGAAAAAGAAATATATCAATGGAAAGCTAATGCGATTCCGCTTCTATTGATATTCTCCATGTAAAAAGTTTTTTCACAAAATATTAAATGGCGAAAAGTTTAAGTTCATGCATATTTCTTGAAAGTCTCATAATGGCATTTCTTTAGTGTGTTTTACGGTTTTTTATTTGATAATATTATAGAACAAACATTTCCGAAGATAACAGTATATCTTTTATACTGATAAACATATATTAGGTAGGAAATTACCCAATTTCATGATTTTTTATATTTAGTTAACGCTAATTTATGCATGCCGCTAATTCATTTATCACTAAACGAAATATATCAATGAAAAACTAATTAAACTCCGCTTCTATTGATATTCTCCATGTAAAATGTTTGCGAGCAAAATATTAAATGGCGAAGAGTTTAAGTTAATGCATATTTCTTGAAAGTCTCATAATGGCATTTTCTTTGTGTGTTTTACGGTTTTTTATTTGATAATATAATAGAACAAACATTTCCGAAGATAATAGTATATCTTTTATACTGATAAACATTATATAAGGTAGGTAAACTTGTACGGGGAGCGGAGCAGGTTGTATCCGAATGGTGTGACGTCACGGGCGATGTACCAGGCCTTGTCTCTCGGTGGTCTCGCTTTGACACGGGGCCCCAGCCGCGTAAGGGGGCGACTTGTCGGTGAAGGGGGAGGGGGGGGGTATATACAGTACACTTCGTCATATAAATTGATATTTTATGTAATAATAACAATTGAAGCACGTAATGATAGAGAGAGAGAGAGAGAGAGAGAGAGAGAGAGAGAGAGAGAGAGAGAGAGAGAGAGAGAGAGAGAGAGAGAGAGAGAGAGAGAGAGAGAGAAGGGGAGAGANGTTCACATCAATTGGATAATGATAAATGAATTCAGACTTAAGAATGGCCGCCTGTGTGCTGTGGGTAATGCAGTCTCTCGTCTGATGATTTATTAGTACAAACAAGGAATAAAAGTTCTGAGATATTTATTAAGATCCGAGCGTGTATGTGCGCCTCAGTACTGGGCTATATTCAAGAATGCTCGTCAAATCCCGGCCGGTGGAGATTCTCCACCGTCGTACCTCCACTGGTGACATCTACAAGAAATGCCCCGACTGGTGGATATTTGACAGTCGTACCAACACAAGCGAGCCCAAAGCGGCATCAGTATTTTGACTGTTTTATACATATCTAATACATTTTACTAGTGAAATTTATCATTTCTGACATTAAAATAATAGCTTAGTTAGTGTTCGCCACTTGTCTGAGGCGTTGGTGCAGAAAAAATGGGCCCGAATTATGCTTGCGAGTACATTTGAACGGCCCGCCAGTACTGCTCCACACAATGGC
>JACEEZ010007257.1:485000-490000 GCA_016584305.1 Chionoecetes opilio
ACACACACACACCTCAGGAACAAGACAGGTATACCGTCCTGGGAACTCGTAAGTCACCACTCATTCAGGTGTTTATACAACCTAAGCCGTCACAGATTTAAAGAAAAGGTCACAAATAAAATTGTATTAAAATAATTTTCGTGCCATATCTGATTATAATTATCTATCATAAAATTTTATTGTCATTATCTGCACACTAACGCCTCGTCTGCCCAGGTGACGCTGATCACACGCGTACCCGCAGCCACCGCAGAGTTCAAGGTGGAGACAACCAGAGTCAACCAGGCCGGCAGCGTGAGGTTAGTGCCGAGCCTTCCCTCTTACTGTAATATCTAATTTTTTTTTTTCTCGATGTCTGACGTGTGGGGGTAATCGGGGTTGCCTTAATGATCATGCACACTTTTACAATGAGGGTCAAGTCGAAAACGTCTGAGTGGGTATATATGCGATCTGGGTATATGTGGGTATATATGCGATATATCTGAGTCTCGGCCCAACAGTCTGGTGGCGGCGGGAAGGTGGCGTCCGGCGTGGCAGCGGCCGACGCGGGTGTCTGACTGGCCCTCACTGGTGCCAGACCTACTCCGCCTGTATGCTAACTTCGGGGGACGCCGGCTGGTGGTGGCGGCCAACGACAACTGGCCTTTTCTCGGCCTGACACATCTTGGGGGCGGGGCCGTGGCGCCGCGTTCCGGCATCGACATCAACATTATGGACGCCCTCGCCGCCAAACTCAATTTCACGTATGTTCGGCGGCCATCGGGGTGCAAAAAAGGCATGTCTTTCAAGGCGGTAGTGTAAAGAATGGTCCATTATATTTTTTCTTAACGTGTTGCACAGCTATAAATAAGAACCAATGGCAATACCAGTAAACAATAACAGAAAAGTCACTCGACAGTACATGGCCTGGTGACAGAAGCGATGATGATATATGTATGCGTGGGTGTTGATGCGGCGTGTCTCGGAGTTGCAGGTATCAAATGGTGATGCCTAAAGACCGTGCTTGGGGCGGCCCGCAGCCCGACGGCTCCGTGACAGGACTCATCGGGATGGTGGCTCGACACGAGGCTCACATCGCCATCTGCGAGATCACCATCACAGGTAAGTATTTATGTAACTAAACGAGAAGTCACAGAAATCACACCTATTATTAAGTGATCACATTAGCCTCCTACACTTGTATCTATTAACGTGATGCTTTGCCCTAACCTTATATGGAACAATGTGGATGGAGTGGACAGAGTGCCTTGTCCGCAGACGTGCGCGAGACCGTCGTGGACTTCACGGCTCCCTACTGGCTGGAGTCCCTGACGCTGGTGAGCCGCGCGCCCAAGGAGAAGGATCGCTCCATGGCGGTGTTCTGGCCCTTCACCACGGTGGTAAGCACGGTGCTAAAGTTGGAGGGGATACAGGAAGAGCGTGTCCTTCGAGACAAACGTCGTATAATGATGATAGTCTTACCACCACCATCACCACCAGTATAGCATGAGGGCATTGGCATCGTTGCAGGTTTGGGCGGCTATCGCGGCGGCCACACTCGCCATGGGCCTCGTGGCATGGGGGGTCATGGGGGCTTCGGGACAACTCTTTCCCCTGCACGTCACCGCCTTCAACATCTTCCGCAGCCTCGTGGTGCAGACCAACCTCCTGCCTCACAGATCCTCCCCGCTCCGCTTCCTGTTCATCTTCTGGTACTTCTTCTGCTACATTATCTTCGGTGAGTGGCGGTTCCTCTCCTTCTCTACCCAAAGCCTTTATAATCATAAAAGCCTAATTCTAAAGGCTTTGTCTCTACCTCTGTTGTGTCCGTTCGTTCACGCGCACTCACGCTACCGTTTCTTTTTTACTTTTTTTCATATTTTCCTATTCATTCATCGTAACACAATTTTTTTTTTTTTTACATCACAAAGGACTGGCCAAGGGCAAAACATAGAGAAGTCACAAAAAGCCCGCTTAGTTGCCAGTCCCTATAAAAAAGACAATAAGAGAATATAAAAACGGGGTGTGGGCCAATTTAGTTCGGGATCTGAATTCTGTTTACTATAACGTCAATAATGTGGTGGTGACGCGTTGAGGTAGTGTGTTGATGTGATGCGCTGTTCTGAGTGACAGTGATCGTGGTGAGGTGCTAAGAGGTGTTGGGTATGTTATTGCGGAGTCAAAAGCTAAAGCAAAAAGAAGTCAGGGAGCTTTAAAAGGAGACTATATAATTTCATGGATGGGGATGAAAGGTAGATGAAGGTAGTGTTAAGTAACAGGAACTACCACGTGTAGGTCTCGCGGCCTCTTGTAGCTTCCTTATTTTCTTATGTTGGTGTGCCGCAGCGCTGTACTCGGGCACGTTGACGGCGGTGCTGGCCATCCCTTCCTTCGACCGGCCCGTGGACAGCCTCGCCGACCTGCCCGCCGCCGCCGCCGACGGGTTCGCAGTGGGCACCCTCAAAGCCTCCAGCACAGAGTTCCTTTTCAGGGTGTGTATGTGTGTCTGAAACCTTCTTACGCACACACACACACACACACACACACACACACACACACACACACACACAGACACACACACACACACACACGATGTACCAAAAAGACAAGCCCATGGATAGATAGACCTAATTGATAGTTTAAAAAATCAAGAAATATAGAAACAGATATACAAATAATAGACACTCAAAACTCTAAATAATTAATTATATAATCATATGAAATTCACCCTATCTACTGAACACAATCGAAAAATAATAATCAATCACTCTACGTTATATAACTACAATTTATCGTTTCCTCTTGCTATTCTGCGTACGTGTGAGGTGCCGTCTCCCTTCCCTTCTTCGCCCACCCCTTCGCTCTGCACTCCATCTGCAGAAAGCCAAGAGCGGCATCTACAAGCAGGTGTGGGAGCTGTTTCACCCCGTGCACAGCCTTCTGCCGGACCCGGAGCTGGGCTTTGATAAGGTGAGCGTGCAGGCTGGCCCGTTGTGACACACGAGGGAGTCTGTCTTGCGTTCTTTACTTGACATGTTTATCCGTTTTCAGCTATTTTATTTTCTGTTAAGGTATACGTATTCTCTCTCTCTCTCTCTCTCTCTCTCTCTCTCTCTCTCTCTCTCTCTCTCTCTCTCTCTCTCTCTCTCTCTCTCTCTCTCTCTCTCTCTCTCTCTCTCTCTCTCTCTCTCTCTCTCTCATATTTAAACAGTTATTAATCACACAGTTGGCTTAGATGGTAGATATAAATTAAAGCAGTTAATATTCAGGATCAGCTAAAGATGTCCTCTAATATCTCTCTCTCTCTCTCTCTCTCTCTCTCTCTCTCTCTCTCTCTCTCTCCTCTCTCTCTCTCTCTCTCTCTCTCTCTCTCTCTCTCTCTCTCTCTCTCTCTCTCTCTCTCTCTCTCTCTCTCTCTCTCTTCAGGTGCTGCAAGAAAAGTTCGTCTTGGTCAACTCGGAGCTCAACGCAAAGATCCGAGCCACGGTGCGCGGCCGCAACAAATATCACTTTGGACGCGACACCTTCTATCCCCACGGCTACGGCATCGCCTGCACCAGTGGCGCCCCCTTCAGGCCTAAGTTTGAACAAATGTACGTTTGCTGCACATCTATCCTTCAGGACCTCCAAATGATAGGTCTAAAAAGGTTGTCATGGGTAATATGCACAAAGATAATCATGTTCTTTCGATACTTCCAAAGACACTGGTATGGCAGATCACCGTCTAGGCATCTGTTGACGTAATGAGGAACTTTCTGAAAAGCTAACGCCACCAGATGTCTCTAGTGCTGTCGTTTGCACTTTGAGTATGCATGCTTTATCAGTTACCGTAAATTCCCTGTGATTGTTCGGGGCATATCAGAATTACACTTCAATACAAAAACTGAAACTGTTCTTAATAAAAATGTAGTTTAGTGTTTACTGTAGTTTAGTCAAAGAACAAAAGAAGTGACAGTGCTAGATACTTGATACTTGATACTTGATAGTTTATTTGGCTTGGTGTAATACAATAGTGCACGTACATGTTCATAATCAATCATACAGTCATACAAGCCACGGTCCATTAAGCCGAAGCTCTTTTATGGACCTCATGCTATGATATTTTCGTTGTCTTTCGTGGACTAAAGTGGACTATTGATATACATTGACATACTTAATAATTTCAAGTAAGAGAAGTGATGATGACAATAACCGTAATGTTACTGGGAGTAGTAATGATGATAATAATAATAAAAAACCCGCTAATAATGGTAATAATGAAAAGAAAAAAAAAAATATATAGTAAAAATAATAATAAAATTCAATAATAATAACGATGATAAATAGTGATAATAATCAAAATAAATATAATAGCAATAATGGTAAAAAAAATGACAATAATGATAATAATGATGATAATAATAATAGTGATAAAAATGATATCGATAGAGACATCTGGTGGCGCTAGCTTTGAAAGTTCCCCACAACACAAAGCATCCCTCAGCCTTATAACAGCCTCCCACCCGGTCCTCAGGTTGGCGTGGATCGTGGAGGCCGGGCTGGTAACACAGTGGGGGGAACAGGAGATCCAGAAGCTCGCAATCCAGGAGGCCGGGAGCGAGGACGCCGACAGGAACGATCTGTCCCTCACGCTGGAGCACTTGCAGGCGAGCATTCTTTCCTCCCTTGGCTCATAATTATATAGTAGACTCATGAATTCTTGCTGCGTGGAAACCTAGACATTCTTTGTTTACAATTAAGTTTTAATTGAGGTTCTTCATTTCATAAGATTAAAATGTGTGTGTAGAGATGACACAATCATATAACACCGACAAACATCAGAGAACGGAAGCACAGATAACTCGAACGGTAAAGGTAACAGATTATCACCCTTCCCCCTCCCCTCCCTCAGGCTGCGTTCTTCCTGATGGCGAGCGGGTCGTTCATTGCCGTGGCGACTTTCCTGGCGGAGGTGACCGTCGTCCTGCTACACAAATCCTGACTCGGTACACCGCAAGTTGTGTATTTTAGAGTTTATAGAA
>JACEEZ010007257.1:497500-500000 GCA_016584305.1 Chionoecetes opilio
CCTCCCTCCCTCACCTTTACCCTCGTCTCCCTTCCCCTCTCACATAATCTCTCTCCCTTTATTCCACCTACCCTTCCCACCAAACCCTCTTCCTCCACCAGCGGCTGTCTCCTTGGAAGGATTCCCGGCTAATATTTAGAACATGACAGTGTCTGGATTCAAATATTTTTCACCTTTCTACCGATTCTATAGGTCAGAATGAGTGTGAAATTAACAATGAAATGTGCAAACAAAATTGTTTTCATAGGCTAGGTTAGTTTAAAGGTTAGGTTAGGATAGGTTAGTTTGAGGTTTAGGTTAGATTAGGTTAGTTTAATGGTTTGATTAGCAAATTATTTGATGCTTTTACAAATGGAGTGTTTTTTCCCGTCAACACGTATAAAAAGTGTATTATTAAAAATTTGTCAGCACTTTCGAATTGCAAAAAAACACTTTTTTGAGGTTTGCACAGGAAAAACTATCTCCATTAGGAAAAACATCACATATTAAGCGAAACAAAATCAAAACTTGTCTGAAAATCTGGCAACAGTCATAAACAAAATGTTTATCCGATTCCCTACAGAACACATCACTGCCTTGAATATTTTTGCTTTACCTTGATTCCACCATCATTATCGTCATCATCGTTATTAAAATAGTCATCCTCCTATTCCACTGTTCCATTTTATTCCAGTAAATTTTCCAGTCACGTCTTTTTCTAATGTTTGGATTTAGTTACAGTAAAAAAAAATAGTTCTCATCCACATGCACGATCCCAATGTCTCAGTTCTCTTTTCTGACGCCCCTGATTGGCCGAACAATGGATAACAACGTCAGTGATTGGTCGTAGATTAACGAACAATGCTTACGATTGGTTCTCGCAAATAAGGTTGAGCAGTGTTGTGCCGCCAATTTATCCTGAATAACCTAGATGACAAAGTTTCTAATTTTGGTTTGTTACCATTTATTCCTCACAGCATTCCTTTAGTCTTTGTTTAGAGTTTCTCCTCTGCTATGCGGAAAAAATATAACTAGAATTTTCCTCAACATTTTACCGAACGATGCGATAAACTAGAACTTTACTGCAGCTCTTATGGCATCGGGAGAAACGTTAACTTTCTGTAACTCTTTTTGAATAACGCAAAATCAGTGTGGTTGGCGGTGCTTCAGAAACATGTGATCGCTATTCGCTGATTCGTTTCACCCTTTTAGTGAGACTTTTACTCCATCTCCAGGACTTCAACATGAATCTCTGAGCATTAGAATATATTCCCCGTTCCTATACACAGCAAAGACATCATCTGCAGACATGAGCATCTTGGTGGAACAACATCAAAGACGCTATTGGTGCTTACCGGTGTGTGTGTGTGTGTGTGTGTGTGTGTGTGTGTGTGTGTGTGTGTGTGTGTGTATGTGTGTGTGTGTGTGTGTGTGTGTAAGTAAGTAAGTAAAGTAAGTAAAATTTATTGCCAATACTAGTAAATATACACATTCAATACATAACATAAGTGCTCGTTGGCACGGTCTGTGTGAGAGTGTGTGTGTGTGTGTGTGTGTGTGTGTTGTGTGTGTGTGTGTGTGTGTGTGTGTGTGTGTGTGTGTTCTCCTGTAGGTCACCTCTCGTAGAGTCCACCTGGCCGGGGTCAGGTTGCGGCGGGGCGATGGTCAAGAAAGGAAATATCCCCACTTGGACTTCCCGCCGTCGATCCATTACACAATATAAGTATTGAGCGATACTTTGCTTTGAGGCCTCGCGTTTCGCCGCCGCCAACACTTCGCACCTTCTCACTGGTTTCCACTTACACTTCTTCAAACCAATGCTTTCTTTTACATACATTCTTCAGATTTTGATATTTCAAGCCTTGCTAAAAAGACAGTTCCTTACGATAAAACCCTAGGTAAGAACACGGTAAGTACCCTTTATTACTTCTTAAACGGACAATCCAACAATCCGAAACTTCCATGTCTATATCTTCTTTAGGGACATGGTATCTTTTTCCAACTGTCCTCTTACATGTAGTTTGAGAGTTAGTAGTATGTAGTTCAGCAGATACCCTCGTTATAGGCCAATAGTTCTCCTGGTGCCTGTGATTCCTATGTATTCCTTCTTTACTCTGTTGGTCTGGACACTCGCCACCCTTGAGCTGTCCTGTAGGTCAAGGAACTTCACCCTTGACGCCCTTCTGTCAGGCTGAAGGGCGCCCGCGGCTTCCTGCACCGAGAGGAACAAACTGGGCCAGTGGAGTGACCACGTATTAACTCCTTGAGTCCCAGAACGTAATTTCCATTGTATTTTGGGTACCATTAGACGATTTTTAGTGACTATAAACAATATTTAATAGATATGACCTATTTAGTATCCTTGTCGACTAACTAATATGATGTATTCAGTCACTTTTCGTAATTTTATGGCTAACAACAGACGATTTTTTATAGCAAAGGAAAGATCTGGGCGTGAAGGGGTTAAGGAGTGACCCTTGGACGTCCTGCGCCTGACACTTCTTTCCGACCCTCGAGGGGA
>JACEEZ010007257.1:502500-512500 GCA_016584305.1 Chionoecetes opilio
TGTGTGTGTGTGTGTGTGTGTGTGTGTGTGTGTGTGGTGTGTGTGTGTGTGTGTGTGTGGTGTGTGTGTGTGTGTGTGGTGTGTACAGCATCTCCTACACCCCAAATTAAAAGAAGAGAGAGAGAGAGAGAGAGAGAGAGAGAGAGAGAGAGAGAGAGAGAGAGAGAGAGAGAGAGAGAGAGAGAGAGAGAGAGAGAGAGAGAGAGAGAGAGAGAGAGAGAGAGAGAGAGAGAGAGAGAGAGAATGAGTCATTGACCAGAGGGCACAGACGGCCTGGAGCGAGGAGGAGCGTCTGGTGTGTGGCTACGAGGAGGAGGAGGAGGAGGAGGAGGAGGAGGAGGAGGAGGAGGAGGAGGAGGAGGAGGAGGAGGAGGACGAAAGTACGTGCAAGGAAAGTAAAAAGAGTACTGGAAGGAAGAGTGCAACAAAAAATGATGTCCTGAAAATACGAAACAAGACAACGAATTATTTAGAAAAGAAGGAAAATGAAAAGAATATGAATTACTGAAGAAAATTAAAAAGAAGGTGAGTGAAATAGAAAATCAGAAAATAACAATACATTAAAGGGAAAGAATATAAATGATAAATTATGTGTAGAAGATAAGATAAGTAGGTCAAAAGGACGTTATTGAAAAAGATGAGTAGGAGAAAAAATAAAGACATTAGGAGTAAAATATATAAACAAGGAAGAATATATTGAACAAAATGGCATTGAGTAATACATGGGGAGGCGGTGGCCGAGTGGTTAGCGTCTTGGCTCGATGTCCTGAGTTCGAATCCTGCCGGGGACACAACTCTTTCGGCAATATTTAACGTGGTCGACAAGAGCCTGGGAGGTGAGCACAAGGTCCCGAGTTCAAGTCCCACCAAGGAACAACTGTAAATCCATCGT
Organism: Chionoecetes opilio; assembly: GCA_016584305.1. Taxonomy (NCBI): domain Eukaryota; kingdom Metazoa; phylum Arthropoda; class Malacostraca; order Decapoda; family Majidae; genus Chionoecetes; species Chionoecetes opilio. Next base: position 503,393 of record JACEEZ010007257.1, read on the forward strand.
CGAGTGGCCGAAGCAGCCCGCATGCTGCATTCCTGCTCCATCGACTGCGACTTCAAGTGCGGCGGAGGGACAACAGGTGGCAGCGTGTGCCTAAAACTGAGGGCAGACCATCACAAAAAACGGACCTTCACTTATAACATCACAGGTGTCACTATGTAAATCCAGCCTGCGCCACCAACGGGCGGAGGGCCAACCATCCCGTCCCTCTAGTTGATAATAAATAGCCTACAGGCGCTATAGGTTTCAACGTAAAAAAAAAAAAAAAAAAATGTAAGCAAAAAACTAAAAAAAACTATACAATAAACAATAAAAAACAACAAAGATGATACGATACGTGAAAATAGAGAGAGAGAGAAGAGAGATGAAAGAGAGAGAGAGAGAGAGATGAAGAGAGAAGAGAGAGAGAGATGATAGAGAGAGAGAGAGAGAGAGAGAGAGAGAGAGAGAGAGAGAGAGAGAGAGAGTCAACTATCATAACAGGAATAAAGGAGTTAAAAGATCATCATATCAAAATATGAAAAAAATATTGTAAATAATTGAATGAAAGAAAAATGAAATTAAAAACACAGTGGACGATGCTTAGGGGAGTACACACACACACACACACACACACACACACACACACACACACACACACACACACACACACACACACCACACACACACACACACACACATAAACCAATACAAGCACGCCATTCATCAAATGGATGAAACCTGCGTAGAGAAGCGAAGAATTCAATACAGAAATACAATGCACTTATATTAGTACTAGCCGCAAAGTCCACCCTCCGGGCGGACTTTTTGGCTAGCTCCTGCGGAGGGCTATTGGTGGGCCTTCGGCCCACTACCTGTTTGGTGGGCCGAAGGCCCACCAAACACAGACTCTCCAGATAGCCCCTGTTAACTTTCCTGAAATCATGGATGTAGAAATGTATGTATTAACGCCAACCCATTCACATCACCCCCAACCCATTCACTCACCCATTACCCATCACCCCCCCCCATTCACTCACCCATTACCCATCACCCCCCACCCATTCACTCACCCATTACCCATCACCACACACCCATTCACTCACCCATTACCCATCACCTATTACCTCACCCATCACCCCCCACCCATTCACTCACCCATCACCCCACACCCATTACCTATCACCCCACCCATTCACTCACCCATTACCCATCACCTTACATCAAGGTTTCCTCAATTCTCGCAACCCACTTTTTTTTTCACAATTCTCGCAAATAGGCTGCTAAAAAAAAGAAAAAAAAAGTGATCGGATCATCTCATAAGGGGGCTTAAAACCTTCCCCTGGTTGACCCGGTTCCAAAAATGTGCCACATGAGGGGATTCCGCCACAGGGGGCGGCACCTATCGCGGACAGACAGACACACACACACTTTCGCTTATATTATTATAAATAGGCTCAGGAAGAGAGAGAGAGAGAGAGAGAGAGAGAGAGAGAGAGAGAGAGAGAGAGAGAGAGAGAGAGAGAGAGAGAGAGAGAGAGAGAGAGAGAGAGAGAGAGAGATTTCTTTCTATGATAAAGGCGTATACCAAGGACCTGTTCTCCCTGCTGTCTCGAAAGTCCGACGTGGTAGAACAAATGAAATCCCTGAAAACCTTGACGGAAAGACGACAAGGAGGAGGAGGAGGAGGAGGAAAGCTGATTATATTCAATTGTACGCGTCTTGTCCCTGTATTATTTTGATCATATATGTGTGCTTATTTTTGTTCGTATTGCAATCAACAGGGGAGGCGTCAGTAATGCAAGTTATTTTTTCTCCCCTGTTCAAAAAGTGCCTGTTGTGTATCCTCTCTCTTTTCCATGATTACTTGGTGTACACTTTATGTTCCGCCACACACACACACACACACACACACACAAAACACACACACACACACACACACACACACACACACACACACACACACACACACACACACAGCTATTTCCTCCCAGCCTCGTCCGTTCTCTCACGTAGTTTAATCAGAAGCCTCTACGTTGTATACTTTATTGTGTGTGTGTGTGTGTGTGTGTGTGTGTGTGTGTGTGTGTGTGTGTGTGTGTGTGTGTGTGTGTGTGTGTGTGTGTGTGTGTGTGTGTGTGTGTGTGTGTGTGTGTGTGTGTGTGTGTGTGTGTGTGTGTGTGTGTGTGTGTCCACCTGTAATCTCCACCTCACCTGCCGATCCACTACCCACACTGTACTTTGAAAACTCGATCGCCGATGGTACTCCGTAGTGTAGAGGTAGCACGCTCGGTTCACAACCGAGAAGTCCCGGGTTCGATCCCCGGGCGGAGCGGAAACAGATGGGCTGTTTCCTTAAAACCCGAGCCCCTGTCCACCCAGCAGTGAATGGGTACCGGGACCACCGGGCGTTAGCCGGGAGTTTGTGACCCGCCTCCCGGGGTGGTGGCTTCGGCCTACACTAAGCACTAAGGATGAATGATAAAAATGTTGATATGAAGACGGGACCATACGAGCGTTGCTCAGGCCCTGCAAAATACAACAACTAGATGAATACACACACACACACACACACACACACACACACACACACACACACACACACACACACACACACACACACACACGCACACACACACACACAAACACACACTTCCTTCCTAATACACCATTTCTCTCCCCACTGCCTTTTTAACTTATTTTCTCTCCCCTATTGCACACACACACACACACACACACACACACACACACACACACACACCACACACACACACACACACACACACACACACACACACACACCACACACACACACACACACACACACACACACACACCACACACACACACACGTGCATTTGTTTACACTTCAGTATATAACTCGCGTGTCAATTATGTTTTTATAGTGTTCCAGATAGAATATTTCATCCTCGACTCATCACTCTCAGAACATACTTATTAAACACTTTTTTTCTTTATACTTACGGTTAAGGCAAGCTATAGTTAATGAAGTATAAGTTACAGTTACTACAGTTTTTACAGTTTCTACAGTTTTCAATTAAGTTACAGTTAAGCAGCGTCCAATAAGCACGAAAATAAGAACTTTTTTTATTCCTACATCTTGACACTTTAGTTTTTTTTTTTATCGTTTTTTATCTTTTTATTTTTATCTATCGTATTTTCTTTACTTCAATATAATAAAACCTTTTCTTTCCATTCACCACGCATCTTCAAACACCAGAGTGAATTTTTGTTAATAGAAATAAAAGAAAACCAGACAGACTTTCACATTATTTTCTTCACTTTTATATTTCAAAACCTTTCTTTCCATTCACCTCTCACCTCTAAATAATAATAATAAAATAATAAAATATAAGAAACACGCAGACTCTCTCATCAATGTAGCTCCGAACACTAGTCATTTCCACGAACCAGGCACCAGTATACGAAGACCATTACCGGTGAGACGCATACTCATACTGGTAATAACAGGTCCTCGCTGACTAACACGCAGGCAAACACTGACTGGGAAACGAAGGAATGTGACAGGCTTTTATTTTGACTCTGTTTCTTTCCCTCCACCTATGTGTGTGTCCTCCCTTCCCACACGATTAATACTGTATTCGTAGTACCTTAAAGGCACGTATCCATAGCAGGGCCCAGCATAAACTCGCCGCACGTTAAGTTGGCGAAAATGAAAATGGGGTCCTCACTCCCCCCTTTCCGAACGCACGGGATTGGCTGAGGTGTTGTATGTTGGAGCTTTAGGGCGGAACTTGGAGTAAGGCATTCTCACCCAACACCCAACACCTCAGCCAATCCCGTGTGCTTGGAAGAGGGGAGTGAAGGGGCCCCATTTTCGCCAATTTAACGTGCGGCGAGTATAGTCAAGTATACAGTCTGCCTACACGACACATGGTAATCAGTGGAAAGTGTAGCCAAGTAAAAGTGTAACCCCCCTTAATGTTACACCGCTTGCCACAGCCTATACGGTTTTCATGGGCAGGAGGAGGCCATATAGGCGTGACGGTGGTGATGGGAGGGGACATATGTAAGGGGAATATTAATGAGGGGAAAGGAGGCTCCGGGAAGGCAAGGACAGAGGGGTCATGAGAGGTGCGGATACTGAGGGGAAATGCCACACAACAATAGTGTACAAGTAAACAATGATGAAGTTTATGGGGAGAGAAGAAGGGGAAGAGGAGGAGGAAAAGGGTGAAGGGGAGGAAGAGAAACATGACCAACGATTAAATTTCAGATATTTGAAAGATTGTTTTTTTATTGTTAAAATTAATCTTTTAGGGTTTGGATCTCTATCAGGTAAATGGCGTGAAGTATAATGATTATTGGTTGACATGCAGGTGTTTCGACGCCGGGGAAATTATGTACAGGTTATGAAATAAGATTGTGAAAGTGATACGACGCGAAACCCTTAACAAAAATAACAACAATCACTGCCACTATTACAATTATTACTACAACAACCGCTACTACTACTACTCCTACTACCACTACCACTACTATCATTACTACCACTATTACAATTATTACTACAACAACCACTACTCCTACTACCACTACTACTACTATTACTACTACGCTAATAAGACCACCAGGATACATCGATGACTCTAATCTAGCCAAGTAATTTCAATATGTAAGGCGGGAAGGGGAGGGATGGGGCGTTGGAGAGCGGGTGTGGGGGTGTGTGGGGGAGGGAAGGGGCATTGGGGAGGGGTTTAGGGGGGAAAGGGGCACTGCGAAGAGGTTGTAGGGGGAGAAGGGGCATTGGGGGGGAGTGGGGGGAGGGAAGAGGCATTGGGGAGGGTGTGTGTGAGGGGAGGGGGGCGATGTCAGGTATGCCCCGCCGGCCTCCCATTACCTGTGTGACACTGTGTAATTTTCTCGCCTCAAAGTGAATATTTATAAGACCCGAGGTGCATAAAACTGTTACTTGTACACTGTAGCTATTTTGTCTATCATGTGTTAAGGGGTTGGTATGGTGGTGGTGATGATGATGATGATGATTATAATGATGATATGGCAAAATTTACATACACACACACACACACATACACACACACACACACACACAGACACACACACACATACACACACACACACACACACACACACACACACACACACACACACACACACACACATGTATACACACACACACACACACACACACATGTACACACACACACACACACACACACACTACCACATTAATACACTCACATTCCATACAAAACAAATACCACATAAGTAATTTCTTCAGTCACTTTGCTAATGGAATCACGAACACGAGTCCACCAACACACATCACACTATAAAATACAGTTATATTATACATCTATATAACTCAACCCCAATAATCAATAATCCAACTACAAACGAAATCTCGACAGTTTTCCTTATGCAACATGAAAGGCAAACTTATGATGTCATTATTCAGCATCTCAAACATTATGTCCTCTTATGATAAACACAGTCTCGTGCATACCAAACAGTGAACTAACCCTGACATGCAATTACGATCTTAACCCTTTGAGACCCAGAGTGTATTTTTCATTGTAATTTAGCTACCATTTGACTATTTTAAAGAATGTAGTTAATATTCTATAGCTATGACCTGTTTAGTACCCTTGACCACTAGCTAATTTGGTATATTAAGTTACTTTTCGTAATGTTATGGCTAACAGACGAAATTATGCAAGGGAAAAATCTGGGCGTGAAGGGGTTAAGCAGTCCAGTCTTAACCATTACCTATCCATAAGTCATAAATACCCTATGTATACCCTTCCCTTAGCGCTGACGAAGATATGTACAAGGTAAGTGTAATGTTAAGAAGGCAAAAATAAGTTATGGACGATAGAGCACCACCATAAGTATAAGTCATAAGTATAAGTCATAATTATACCTATGTGTTACTCTTCCATTAGCCCTGACGAAGGTATGTGCATGGTAAGTGTAGTGCTAAGAAGGGATAAGATAAGGTCAATAAGCACGATAGAGCACCACTGTTAATCCGTGTAGGCTACCCCCACCTGTACCCACACCACCTGCCTAGTCCTACCCTCAAGCACCGTGCACCGTATCGTTATAGCTGGCGGTGCAGATATAAATATTAGATAGATAGATAGATATTTATTGACCACAGCATTAAAAACTACATATAATATCATTGATAAATAGACAAAACACATAATGTCTATAAATGAAACTTCCCACAAATTATTGAGTAATAAACTTCAGTCCAACAAAGAATACTTCCATAAATTACTAAACACACAAAATTTAACAAGCAGGTCTACTTCTTATTGACATGATCAAAATTACAGACAAGATAATCAAGTTCACTCTAGTGACAATGTTTATAAGTACTTGCCTCCTATGAAAGACAAAAATAGAAAATAATAACGGAAAAGACACATAGGCACATATGCTGACGAGCTGCGATATTAACACTTCCTTTTATGATTCTATAGCCAATGACAGTAAGTTTGAGGATACCCATGCAGTATATCGCCTCTGTCCCGCGTGGAGCTATATGGTTCGTGTGTCCAGGATCTTGTGCGACTTGGCGACTGTGATGGCCCTGACCCCTGCCTGACCTGACCCTTCCCCCCCTGCACCCCTGCCCCTGCCACCCCTGCCACCCTAAACCTTCATGTTGGCCCGCGGCTGTCCCTCAAGGATGACACTCCAAGGAGGAAATGCCAATCTGCCTTTGCTCATATTCTCTCTCTCTCTCTCTCTCTCTCTCTTCTCTCTCTCTCTCCTCTCTCTCTCTCTCTCTCTCCTCTCTCTCTCTCTCCCTTTTTTTATTTAAACAGTTACTAATCACACAGATGGCTTAAAATGTAGATAAGTTAAGGCAGTATATATATATATATATATATATATATATATATATATATATATATATATATATATATATATATATATATTATATATATATATATATATATATATATATTTTTTTTTTCTCTCTCTCCTCTCTCTCTCCTCTCTCTTCTCGTCTCTCTCTCTCTTCTCTCTCTCTCTCTCTCTCTCTCTCTCTCTCTCCTCTCTCTCTCTCTCTCTCTCTCTCTCTCTCGTGTAGAAAAAACAGTAAATCTAACAATAATTCTGAATCAAACTTCCTCTCCTATATTTTAAATGGAGGTGAGAGGGGAAGAAGGACATAGGAACTGAGAGAGAGAGAGAGAGAGAGAGAGAGAGAGAGAGAGAGAGAGAGAGAGAGAGAGAGAGAGAGAGAGAGAGAGAGAGAGAGAGAGAGAGAGAGAGAGAGAGAGAGAGAGAGAGAGAGAGAGAGAGAGAGAGAGAGAGAGAGAGATGAGAGAGGAGAGAGAGAGAGAGAAGGGAGTGTGCGAGAGGGGGAAGGGGGAGGGGGGAGGGGGTGTTATGAAGAGTAAAAGTCACATTGCACAGCGTATTGCACGTTCCTTACTTACTATCACAATTTTTTGGTCACAGTTGTACGTACGATGAGTTGTCATTTTTTGGGGAAGGTAAAAAGTGACCTTCGAGAGAGGATACCTGGAGGTGAACTTTCATTTATAAAGTTACGAGTATTTCTGTGTCAGGATATCACGAGTCACCCCTTGAATGGCCTCCGTTTTCTTTAAGTCCCAGGTGTAAAGGCAGGTGGATTTAACCCCTTCAGGCCCAAAATTTTTGCCTCGTTAAAAAAAGTTGACTATAGGCATAATTTTAGGCATGAGACCTTAAGATAGAATGGAATTTTCGCCTCGTTAAAAAAAGTTGACTATAGGCATAATTTTAGGCATGAGACCTTAAGATAGAATGGAATTTTTGCCTCGTTAAAAAAAGTTGACTATAGGCATAATTTTAAGCATCAGACCTTAAGATAGATTGGAATTTTCGCCTCATTAGAAAAAATAGACATTAGGCAGTCTTTTAACCCCTTGAGACCCAGAACGTAATTTCCATTGTAATATGACTACCATTAGACGATTTTTAGTGACTATAAGGTAACATTTTATAGATATGACTTGTTTAGTATCCTTGTCGACTAACTAATTTGGTATATTTAGTTAGTTTTCATGATTTCATGGCTAACAACAGACGATCTTTTTATAACAAAGGTAAGATCTGGGCGGGAAGGGGTTAAAAGCATAAGAACATAAGAACACAAGAACATGAGAACATAAGAACATGAGAACATAAGAACATGAGAACATAAGAACATGAGAACATAAGAACATGAGAACATAAGAACATAAGAACATAAGAAAATAAGGAAGCTACAAGAGACCGTGAGACCTATACTTGGTAGTTCCTGTTTTCGTGTGTAAATTCAAAGAACATTCTAATTTGAGACATTCTGCATTGTAATATAAAGTAATGTAAAGATAAAATAAAGGCAGGATTTCAGGGTGCAGTCTGATTAACACACTGAAATAAAAAAGAAAGAAATAATGAAAACTTATCTATTGATTTATATATCTATTTGCCTATTTTGGTGCAATTCTAAGGCTACGTAATGCAACTAAAAGTACATATCCGCTTTTGTGTGTCTATAAAAAAATTGTTGTTAATATTAAAATAGCACAAACATTCTCTCTCTCTCTCTCTCTCTCTCTCTCTCTCTCTCTCTCTCTCTCTCTCTCTTCTCTCTCTCCTCTCTCTCTCTCTCTCTCTCTCTCTTCCTCTCCTCTCTCTCTCTCTCTCTCTCTCTCTCTCTCTCTCTCTCTCTTTCTCTCTTCCCCTCCCAACCACAAAACTGATCTGCGAGTTTATGAGGAGTTTTAGTACCTGTATGGATGATAACACCTGAAGGAGATAGCGATCAACACTATGAACAAGTTAAATTATGTAAACTTGGGTAGCATTAGGTAGTATACAGGTAGTTATATGTAGACTTACGCTATATCATAAGGTAAACGTAGTACTGTATCAAGGCCAAGACCAGATCATCAAATAAACCTTAAAACCCAAGCTGCAAACCTCAACGATAAATGAGACAATTAATACGTCGCCTCGATGGAGCAAAATCGATAAAAACTGGAGCAGGACGTTGATACAGAGATTTGAATATCCTGTTTCTCTATTTAGTGTGTGTGTGTGTGTGTGTGTGTGTGTGTGTGTGTGTGTGTGTGT
>JACEEZ010007257.1:515000-527500 GCA_016584305.1 Chionoecetes opilio
GGGGAGGGCCGGGGGGCGCGGGGTGCACTTCTTTCCTAACGCTAATTCTCTTCATAATCATCAATTACATGCCGCTGCAATTGTTTGAAATAAATAAGTTGAGACAAGAGATTAGTGAGGCCTTGGCGGGGTGACCTGGGTGGGGGCGAGAGTGAATGAAGCAGCAGCAGGAACCAAAGTATCTAATACCAGATAATGATATCACTTACTTTGGCAGGAGAATGGGGGTGTTTCCCTGCCCCATGCCCCATGCACGCCCCTCACGTGACTGGGCCATGGGCACACAGTGCACACACCCCATGCAACAGTTACGTATCTTAAACGGTTGAGTCATCACGCTCACCCAACCAGTATCGAATATCTTAAAATTCATCGGTTGTCATTAAAAAAAAAAAAAAAAAAAAAAAAAATAAGGAAGCCACAAAAAAAAAAAAAAATCCAGGTAATTAAGGCCCACCAGGTGATACAAGTAAATATAAGCATGTGAATTCCTTCCTTCATGTCTGCAGTAAGCTAGCTGTGCACTGCAATGGGTCGCCTTGGCTGCTGGGTCGGCCGCCCCGCAGGTCAAGACGTTGCATTTTTTTCCTAAATGTCTGTACAGGCTGGTCAGGGGATCGACGCGGGCACATGAGAAATGCCAAGGGACGCCGCTCCAACATTGATACGAATCAAGGAAAAATCTTGACATTATTTCATTTACCATTTCTGGCTGGCGAGGGTGAGGGTGAGGGTGAGGGAGGCTGAGCCGCTGGGGGGAGTCCCGCCAACATGCTGGTTCCCCTGTACTACCTCTCGGCAACTCTTAGGTGTTATGCTTGTCAGGAGATTTGCTGATTCCTTTGGCAAACATATTAATGAGCGGGAGCTTATTTACGATTGCAGGTAGGCTTTCTCACGCTGCTTTGTAAGTCTTCTACGCAAGTTTGTCACAGCTGAAAATCGAATCTTTCACGAAAAAAAATGTAAACAAAATATGTTGTCGCATCTAAACGAAGTAAAATTCGACACACAAAAAAAATAATTCATAAAAAAAACCTTAGCAAAAAATGGAGGCTGGAATGACAGCCATGCCGCCATCGCGCGTGTGTGTGCGGAGAGGGGAGGTGATTAAAAAAAAAAAAAAAAAATCGCGTTCCGTCTCGTCGCTGCAATATTTTACACTTCTTCCAATATTTCTACTTTTTGACCTCGTGTGAATGAGTTGAAAGAGCAACCTAGTCCTAAAACTCGAAGTACGTAACTGTTGGCCCGGACAAGAATTATTGCAATGCAGCTTTTACATTACTTATAGGAAACGCACTTCCACGTTAAAGTTCCAATGGCTGTTCACACATTATTCTGATGGCAGCACCAGACAGGCCCTGACCGCCGGTCCCCAGACTTATACTACATGCGCATCATTCATAAACGCTGCCTTGCGGGACAGACACGCAGGTTCGGCAGACACGAGAGCACGTAATGAACGGGCAGCTGGCGGCGCGTCGCTGTCCTGACGACCTGAGAATAGGGATGAGGCCCGACCCATTAAGGGCCTCAGCGTGGCGCAGACAGTGCCCGCGGCCACCGTGCTTTGTATTCCTTAATGCGTGGCTGAGTGGTGGGCAGTGGCAGGCTGTCCCGCCTCGATCACTCTCACTACCGCCGAGGGCCGCGACGGGGCCTGTGGGCAGCCTCACTTATGACCTGTGAACGAGCCGCTGAGAGACCACTCACCGTAGGCCGTGAATGGGTCCATTCACCGGACTTGTGAATGAAATGTGTCCATAAGACAGGCACACAATGGCTCTAGGAACGTTAATGACTCGGGGTCAAAGAGTCGAGCAAAATTGATTTCTGCATGGATATTTTCTCATGTCTGTCCACCCATGGTGCAGCATCCTCGGGGCAGCTGCACACCTGCCGCGGGGGAGAAGAGAATCTGCCTGTCAACAATGGCAGACAGTCGTGCGAACAGACCGCTCCAGCTGGCAAGTCTCCGCGATCTGAATTTATTCGAAACTTTTTTCACTAAGTCAAGGGGACGAAGGGAACGGGGCGGCGATGTCCACGACGCCATCCAGATCGCCGTGACGCCCTCGCACGCCCTCTTCTGGTAATGAAGCGTTGACTTTAGTTGCTAAATCTGGTGTAAACAAACGGCCAGACGTGCCACCACTTCCTCCTTTGTCTTACCCCCCTCTCCCCCACCACACCACGACCCTCCATCACCACCCCCTCACCACCCCACACCCTCCCTATCGCCCCGCGCCGCCCATCCAGCCGTACCCTGCCACCCTGCCTCTCGCCAACCCGGGGGTAGGGAAGCACACAGCAGGTCATCGGCCGCTCAGGTGTGTGCCTCTATTACAAAGCGAACACAACACGCCAGCCATGAATTATGAATGTCCCGCTCAGGGCGAGAGGCTGCGGGGGCGGCGGGGATGTGGGTGCTGGGCGGGGGTGCTGGGTGGGGACGGGGGGGCTGGGTGGGGACGGGGTGGTAGGCGGGGGCGGCAGGGGGGACGGGCGGGGGCTTCAAGGGGACGCGCCTGCTGCCACCGCTAAGCGTCATGTAGCATAACTTAGAAATGAATACTAATTTAATCCATGAAATGAGCTTTTAAAGTGCTGGAAATACCGCACCGCTAAACTCTGCCTGAGGTGTTGGTAGTAGAAGAAGAAAACTATGGTTAATATTTAGGTAACACTAGGAGGAGGGTCCCAAGAAACACCGATAACATTGTAACAGTAAGAAAAAAATTATTACATAAATCAAATTGGGAACATCATTGCAGAGATGCAGTGTTTGGGGTTTAAAGATGAATTCCTTCTCTTAGTCTTCTCAAGTTAGTTCATTCACATTCACTCGCATCAAAATACACAAGTAATACAAGTTCAATTTTAGCAAATCTTGAATCAATCACAACAAGTATGAGTATCTCTTAAGGCTTCATTTACATTTGGTGTGTTTTGTCAATATTTTCACAATTCCTTACGGTTACTTTATGTAATTTCAATGGCGTGAGGTTTCACATTTTACTGCTTTTTTTTTCCACAACCCTCACGAGTCTATCCTTGTGACCCTCAGCAGGGCCGCGACCCCGGGTCAGGGCACCCTTGGGTCGGACTTTGTCTTCACGAAGGTCGACTCACGCTTCCGTGTTGGGGTTCAAAGTAAAAAGCCTCGTCAACACCTGGACGCCCGGCAGCTTTTCAATCTTGTTCTGCATTTTTGTATTTCCGAGTTCCTTTAGTCTTGTACCCCCCCTTCTCTGTAATCTCCCTCCCCCCCCTTTTCTTTAATAAACTTGTAAAACTTGTAGCACCTGGACGAAGCACCGAATGAAGCGTCACGGGAGAGGGTAGGACAGACAGGCAGCACCGGGGTCGTTACATAAGAACATAAAAAATAAGGAAACTACAAGAGGCCGTGAGACCTACACGTGATAGTTCCTGTTACTTAACACTACCTACATCCACCTTTCATCTCCATCCATGAAATTATCCAACCTTCTTTTAAAGCTCCCTATTGACTTCGCACTAACTACCTGACGACTGAGTCCATTCCAATCATTTACCACCCTATTTGTGAGCCAGTTTTTCCCTGTACCTCTTCTAAATTTACGCTTTTCCAGTTTGAATCCGTTACAGGAGAAAGAACGAAAATAAGTTGGTGGGTAAAAAAGAAAGAAAAAAAATTCATTACACAACACACAAAAAATCATACCAACAAAAAAAAAGACAAAAAATCAAAAACACATACACACAAAGACACAGGTAGTAAGATAAACCGAAAGACATGAAGGTACACAGGTAAACAAGCAAACAAGCAGGTAAACAAGCGAACAAACAAGGCCGACAAGTCACTTCTATAGACCATTGGTGATAAGTTTCGAGTTGATCGGTAACAATAATATTTGCTGGATCAAGGGTCAGGGGTTCGAGTCCCGGCTGTCTCCGTAACCTGCTTCTCACAGCTTGCTCACGATCCCTATATCAGCGTTTCAACATATCCCACAAGCCACAACACTCACACCTGAATCAAATGAATAGAAATATAGGTGAGAAAACGAAAGACTGAGAATAAAGGTGTGAATAACACTACACAACATACTGTACTATAGTTGTGTGAATTTCATTTTCGCTGTGTATATAAAAAAATCAAATTCATGTAAAAGCGCGAATAAAGAAATAGAACAACACACACAAAAAAAATTACAATAAAGTTACTGAATCACGGAGAAAGGAAGTGTGCTAGACAGGAAGAGGAGGAGGAGGAGGAGGAGGAGGAGGAGGAGGAGGAGGAGGAGGAGGAGGAGGGAGGAGGAGGAGGAGGAGGAGGAGGAGGAGGATTGGAGGAGGAGTAGGAGGGGGATTAGGAGGAGGAGGAGGAGGAGGAGGAGGAGGAGGAGGGGAAGAGGACAAACCTACGCCAGACAGAGGAAGGCTTACACTATTTCCGTGTTGGTATGCTGAGCGACTCTCCCCTTTCATCTCTCCTCCTCTCCTTTAGTCCCCCCTCCCTCTTCCTCTCCCTTATTCCCCCCTCCCTCCCTCCCTCCCACCCTCCCATCCCCTATGCTTGTTCCCGGTCATTAGTGAGGGTAGTTAGGCCAATAAAGGTGGAATTTACAGCCCTGATTCACCCCTACGCTGCCTTACAAAACACAGATTAACGCGGCTAATTTTCTAGTCTCTGAGCCATCTCCATACACCTTCCTTCCCTCCCTCCCCTACCTTCCCTACCTTCCCTTCCTTCCCTCCCTCCCCTACCTTCCCTACCTTCCCTTCCTCCCCTTCCTCCCCTCCCCTTCCTTCCCTCCCTCCCCTCCCCTTCCTTCCCTCCCTCCCCTTCCCTTCCTTCCCTACCTTCCCTCCCTCCCTTTCCTCCTTCCCTCCCCTTACCTCCCTTCCCTTCCTTCCCTCCCCTTCCTTCCATCCCTCCCCTTCCTTCCCTCCCTTCCCTCACTCCCTTCCCTTCCCTTCCTCCCCCCTGAGACACGCTACCTCCCTATATATGAGCCACTTTGCCTCAGTTCTCCTTCTCGTCTTCCTCCAGAAAGACAGATACATGGACGTATAATCACTAGGTTGGGTGGTAGAAAGGGAAGGAATGAAGGATGAAAGAACTAGAAAGAGAGAAAGGAAGGAAAGAAAAGAAGGAAGGATGGAGGGATGGAAGGATAAATAAATAAATAAATAAAGCTCAAAATAATGGGAGAGAGGGAGGGAGGAAAGGAAGGAAGGATGACAGAACTATACAGAGATAAAAACAGGAAGGATGGTAGGACGAATAAAGAAAAATAGAAAAAAATGGGAAAAAAAAGTAAGTAGTAAGTAGAAAGGACGAAATAAAGAAGACAGTAAAAGAAAATAGAGATACTAGGAATAGAAAATGAGAAAAATAAATGAGGAAGGGAAAGAAAAATAAGAAAGAAAGGAGGATGAACGAAAATAAATAGGTGGGTAAAACCAATATAGAAACAACATAAGAAACAGAAAATGATATAATTACACAACAAGCACAAACACACACAAAATCATACTGACAAAGAAAAAAAAACCCCACAAAATGCAAAAACCACATGAAGGTACACAGGTAACCAAGCAAACAAGGCAGTAAGCAAGGGAACAAACAAGCTAGTAAGCAAGCTAAAAACAAACAAATAAGCAAGCAAACAAGGCAGTAAGCAAGGGAACAAACAAGCTAGTAAGCAAGCTAAAAACAAACAAGTAAGCAAGCAAACAAGGCAGTAAGCAAGGGAACAAACAAGCTAGTAAGCAAGCTAAAAACAAACAAGTAAGCAAGCAAACAAGGCAGTAAGCAAGGGAACAAACAAGCTAGTAAGCAAGCTAAAAACAAACAAATAAGCAAGCAAACAAGGCAGTAAGCAAGGGAACAAACAAGCTAGTAAGCAAGCTAAAAAAAAACAAGTAAGCAAGCAAACAAGGCAGTAAGCAAGGGAACAAACAAGCTAGTAAGCAAGCTAAAAACAAACAAGTAAGCAAGCAAACAAAGAAGCAAGTAAGCAAGCAAACAAAGAAGCAAGCAAGTAAGTGAACAAACAAGGAAGTAAACAAGCGAATAAACCAGCCCGGGAAGCAAGTACAGACAGACATGTGAACAGGTACAAGTAGGTTGGGCAAACAAAG
Source organism: Chionoecetes opilio (assembly GCA_016584305.1). Lineage (NCBI taxonomy): Eukaryota > Metazoa > Arthropoda > Malacostraca > Decapoda > Majidae > Chionoecetes > Chionoecetes opilio. The sequence goes on from JACEEZ010007257.1 coordinate 521,136, forward strand.
TGAGAGAGTGGTCAGGCAGCGCAAGGAATACAAATGGAAGGGAAAGGAAGGGAAAGAAGCTAGTGGTGAAAGGGAAAGTAGTATCGTATAGTAGTAGTATAATAGTAGTAGTATAGTAGCGGCAACATGTATAACAGTATTTTGCCTTTGCGACATCAATGACATCAATGACCAGTGACCCGGACGTAGGTGTCACATGGGGAGACATTGGGTCACATTGGGGAGATTGTCACGCCAGGTAATGTGTGGGAAACAACAACAGTAACAACAACAATAACAATAACAACAACAAAAACGCCCTCAGGACATGGGTGAGAGGGTGGGGAGAGGAGAGGTGAGGTGAGGAAGTGAGTGGTGAGAAGTAAGGAAGTGAGTGGTGAGGAAGAAGTGAGGAAGTGAGTGGTGAGGAGAGGTGAGGAAGTGAGTGGTGAGGAGAAGTGAGTGGTGAGGAGGTGAGGAAGTGAGTGGTGTGGAGAAGTGATGAAGTGAGTGGTGCTGAAGTGAGTGGTGTAGAGAGGTGATGAAGTGAGTGGTGTGGAGAGGTGCTGAAGTGAGTGGTGAGGAAGATGTGAGGAAGTGAGTGGTGTGGAAGAAGTGAAGAAGTGAGTGGTGTGGAAGAAGTGAAGAAGTGAGTGGTGTGGAAGAAGTGAAGAAGTGAGTGGTGTGGAAAAAGTGAAGAAGTGAGTGGTGTGGAAGAAGTGAAGAAGTGAGTGGTGTGGAAGAAGTGAAGAAGTGAGTGGTGTGGAAGAAGTGAAGAAGTGAGTGGTGTGGAAGAAGTGAAGAAGTGAGTGGTGTGGAAGAAGTGAGAAGTGAGTGGTGTGGAAGAAGTGAGGAAGTGAGTGGTGTGGAAGATGTGAAGAAGTGAGTGGTGAATATAAGTGATGAAGTGAGTGGTGAGGAAGTGAGTGGTGTGGCAGAATGAGTGAGTATGGATGAGGATGGGGCAGGATGGGGCAGGATGGATGGGGGATGGGGCAGGATGGGGGCAGGATGGGGATGGATGGGGATGGATGGGGCAGGATGGGGATGGATGGGGCAGGATGGGGGCAGAATGGGGCAAGATAAGGGCAGAATGAGTGGGGATGGATAGGGATGGGTGGGTATGGGGCGGGTTATGGCAGGAAGGGGCGTAGTGTAATGGGTATACATTATAACATAGGGCGAGGTTGCCAGATCGACCCCGACCCCATGTTCTGTTAATTGTTTCCTCGTTTTCTTTTGACACTTTAATAGGGGTGTCTATACGGAATACCCTCCTCGCCCACCACGGTTATAGAGGAGGTGTAACTTAGTATCTTGTTCATAGTCACGACTTTTGTTTACTGTTCGTTTCTCTTTGTGAGTGAATAACATACTAGTCTCGTCTTTTCTGATGGTCGGTGCTTCAGCCAGACACACGGAAGCAAACACACTGGCCTCGTATTATACTTGTTTTTCTCATCATGACGACCTCCAGATACAATAATTACAATTCGCTAAGTATTTTCTTTGCTCTACACGTATTATAGGTTAGGTTTGGTTAGGTTTAGGTTAGGTTTGGTAAGGGTAGGTTAGGTTAGGTTTAGGTTTAGGTTAGGTTTGGTAAGGTTAGGTTAGGTAAGGTTAGGTTAGGTTAGGGTAGGTTAGGTTAGGTAAGGTTAGGTTAGGTTAGGTTAGGTTAGGTTAGGTTAGGTAAGGTAAGGTAAGGTAGGTTAGGTTAGGTTAGGTTAGGTTAGGTTAGGTAAGGTAAGGTAAGGTAAGGTAAGGTTAGGTTACGTTACGTTAGGTTAAGTTTGGTTAGGCTAGGTTAGAATAGGTTAGGTTTAGGTTAGGATAGGTTAGACTATGTTAGGTTAGGTTAGGTACACTCTTACCTTCTTGCTATCCTTCCTTATCCCCCTCCCCTTAGGTTAGGTAAGATTAGGTTAGGCTAGGCTAGGTAAGGTTAGGCTAAGTTAGGCTAGGTTAGGTTAGGTTAGGTTAGGTTAGGTAAGATTAGGTTAGGTTAGGCTAGGTAAGGTTAGGCTAAGTTAGGCTAGGTTAGGTAAGATTAGGTTAGGTTAGGCTAGGTAAGGTTAGGCTAAGTTAGGCTAGGTTAGGTAAGATTAGGTTAGGTTAGGCTAGGTAAGGTTAGGCTAAGTTAGGCTAGGTTAGGTACAGTCTTACCTTATTCTGCTTCCTTCTCCCCCTCCCTCTTCCTGCCTGTCATGGTATTCATCTCGTCGGGACGGAAACATCGCTTAACAAAATAATTAATGTCGAATGTGTGACCATAAATAATCTTTTTTTTTTTGCAACCGTAAAACTTGTAATGATCATAGCTTTTTCTCTTCTTTTCCTCTCATCGGCCATTACAGTAAGATGTTCATTGGAAAACTTATACAAATCGAGCTAAAATAACCCATTTATGCTTTCGTGCATATAATATAAACTACAATGAAATTATAGCTAGAAACATTTCCTTAATTGAAGAGCAACATATCCTGCACAAAACCGTAATGTAAGCATTGGCCATTCTGATCAAATACTGTTCATATATATCTCGAACAACAACTAAAGGAGAATAGGAAAAAACAATAGCTCTCTGTTATCAAAGTATGGGTAGTCTGCAATAAGGAATCGTGTAGTAATTACATAAGAACATAAGAACATAAAATAAGGAAGCTATTAAAGGTCTTACGGCCCCTTGTAGTGTAGCTTCCTTATTTTCTTATGTTCTTAATTACCAAAGGAGAGGGGGAAGGGGGTAATAGGTATTGTGGAAGTAATGGCAGGGAACCGTTCCAATACCTGACGTACTGATTAACTAACACGAACACTTGGAATGAGGCTGGAGGCGAAGGCGGAGGATGAGGTGGAGGAGGTGGAGGAGGAGGCGGAGGCGGGGAAGAAGGGGGCGGAGGTGATGAAGGAGGGGAAGGGGGTGGGGGAGGGGACGAAGGGGACGGGAAGATGGAGAGAAAAATAAGATACAGTATACAGGAAGAAGGAGGAGGAAGAGGAAAAGGTGAAGAAAAAACGAGTGAAAGTACTCCGAAATACGCAATCTGGAGCGCTATTCAAATTTTTAATACCACGCCCCCTGTAACATAGTAATACATTCCTGCAATATAGGCAGGAAGCGGTGGAGGCGGAGGAAGGGGGCGCGGGAGGGGACGAAGAAGGGGACGAAGGGGGCAGGAGGGGACGAAGAGGGGGGGAGGGGGAGAAGGGGGCGGGAGGGGACGAAGGAGCGAAGAAGAAAGCAAGAAGAGGCGGAGGAAGACATGAAGGCAGTAAGGGAATGAGGGAAAGTGTGTGAGAGAGAAGAGAGAGAGAGAGAGAGAGAGAGAGAGAGAGAGAGAGAGAGAGAGAGAGAGAGAGAGAGAGAGAGAGAGAGAGAGAGAGAGAGAGAGAGAGAGAGAGAGAGAGAGAGAGAGAGAGAGAGAGAGATGAGGATAGACAGCAGGTGGGTGGTCGGCCGCGAACAGGTTATCACTGGCACACTGATCACCATAAGCACCATTACACTAGAACTCGATGAACACTCGCCTTGCCTACTCACTAATCACCTCCATGAATAATAAATACATCGCCATGTTTAAAGCCCTCACGTTCTTATCTATACGATGCTTTAATAAAAAAAAAATCGTATATGCTATTTGCAATGATTTTCTATATTATGTCGTGTTAAGAGTTAAGTATTTTTTTAACATCCATATTTTTTTCGAATATGCTACACTTTGCGACGATTTTGTATTTCGTGGAATCAAGTATTTTCACCATCCTTTTTTCTTTTTTTTTCGTATGTGCTATAATTTTGTTTGTCGTGTTTCGAATCAAGTATTTCAACATCCTTTTATTTTTCGTAAATGCTGTTTGCTGTGATTTTGTAACTATGTCGTGTTAATTAAGAGTTAAGTATTTTCAACATCACCAATTTTACGATGCTTTCATATATTTATTTTCGTATATGCTAGGTATTTGCTATGATTTTGCATGTCCTTTTGAGAGTTAAGTATTTTCAACATCGTTTCTTTTCGTAAATGCTATTGGCTACGATTTTGTATCTCGTGTTAAGAATAAAGTATTTTCAACATCCAATTTTTCTTCAATGCTTTCATATCATAGCTTTTTTTCGTGTATGCTATTTGCCATGATTTGTATGTCGTGTTCAGAGTTAAATATTTTTCAACATTCATGTATTTTCTTAGCGTTATGTCAGTGAGGAGCTGGAGGGCTGGAGAACCTCTATACTCGTACGTCTCGCCTCTTCGCGGTCTCCTGTAGGCGGTTCAACTCAAGGGCTTCATGCTAAACACTCGTCCATTCCACTCCTATTAAAAAACATAGAAAAAAAGGGGGAGCAACTAATCGACTTGTAATTTCGTAATGTATTATTCGTGTTACTCGTTTCCTGATTATAATTATAGTTAGTTGATTTCTTTTAATTAAACACCAATAAAGATGCCTGTGTGATTCAGTTTTCGCCTTTTATTAATTTATTATTTTATTATTTATCATTTATTCCATTCGCCATTCCAAAAAAATATAGTCAGAAGCAGGAACATATAAATGATTGATTTCTTTTGATAATTTAGTTTACACACATTTTCGTATTAGTCTTATTACTAAGCTTCATATATACACTTTCACCTGTAATGTGTGTGTGTGTGTGTGTGTGTGTGTGTGTGTGTGTGTGTGTATGTGTGTGTGTGTGTGTGTGTGTGTGTGTGTGTGTGTGTGTGTGTGTGTGTGTGTGTGTGTGTGTGTGTGTGTGTGTGTGTGTGTGTGTGTGTGTGTGTGTGTGTGTGTGTGTGTGTGCCCCCTTCATTACCAGTCAGTGTGCGGGGCAGGGATGAGGTGACTTGCCCCGCGCGTGTCCTGTGTCCCCTGCCAAGTACCCTGCCAGACATGCATATAGCAGAGAGAGAGAGAGAGAGAGAGAGAGAGAGAGAGAGAGAGAGAGAGAGAGAGAGAGAGAGAGAGAGAGAGAGAGAGAGAGAGAGAGAGAGAGAGAGAGAGAGAGAGAGAGAGAGAGAGAGAGGAGAGAGAGAGAGAGAGAGAGAGAGAGGAGAGAGAGAGAGAGGGAGAGAGAGAGAGGAGGAGAGAGAGAGGAGAGAGAGAGGAGAGAGAGAGAGAGAGAGAGAGAGAGAGAGAGAGAGAGAGAGAGAGAGAGAGAGAGAGAGAGAGAGAGAGAGGAGAGAGAGAGAGAGCGAAGAGGAGAAGGAGAGAGAGTGAGAGAGAGAGAGAGAGAGAGAGAGAGAGAGAGAGAATCGCCAGGATGAAGACTGGGAGTGAATGCAATGAGGAAGAGAAGGAAAAGGAGGAGTACAAAGGAATGATGAATACAAAGGAATACAAAGGAAGAACATATAGCAACAGAACCAAGACGAGCCAAACGAGGCTGCCTGTGTGACTACTTTCTACCACTATAGTTTCTACGTGTTAGAGGTAAAAGAATAGCCAAGTTGAAGGCTCCTCAGGAAGTTGAAGGAAGAAGAAGGTGGAGGAGGAGGAGGAGGAGGAGGAGGAGGAAAAAGACTACGACGACGATCACAACTATGACCACAACGACCACAACCACGACAGACAAAGACGTAAACAAGGAGGACGAAGGAAACGACAGGACGAACTACGTAGTTATACAATGGGATGAAAAAAAGAATGAAGTATAGATGGAGGCATTGCATTAAAACTACGCCACAATGTAAAGGAAAAGTATAGATGTAGGTTGCGTGGAAGGAAGTACAGTGTATACAGGAAGAAGGAGGAGGAAGAGGAAAAGGAGGAAAAGGTGAGGAAAAAACTAGTGAAAGTACTCCGAAATACGCAATCTGGAAATACTGGCAATCTCTAAAAAAACCTAACTTAACCTAACCTAACCTCAGCCTAATCTAACCTAGCCTAACCTAACCTGACGGCCAAAACGTCCGTGGTCGAAACGTCTGGTTACTATCTGGAACACTATTAGATTCACAGAAAATGTGGATAACCGAGGGCAGTGATGGGTGAGATGGGGATGTGGGAGCAGGAAGAGGGCTGGCGAAGACTTGTACGAGGGGAGAGTGAGGGGAGAGTGAGGGGAGAGGCTGTGAGAGGGAATTAACTAAGGGAAGGGAAGATGTTCGAGGAAAGGAAGGTGGTTATGTAGAAGCAAGGAGAGGAGGAGGAAGACATGGAAGCAGAAAGGGAATGAGAGAGAGAGAGAGAGAGAGAGAGAGAGAGAGAGAGAGAGAGAGAGAGAGAGAGAGAGAGAGAGAGAGAGAGAGAGAGAGAGAGAGAGAGAGGAGAGAGAGAGAGAGAGAGGAGAAAAACCCCAGACAGGTTACACGAAGCATCTTTTATTCATACGCGTCTCATAACGTGAAAAATATGACCCCCTCCCCCCCTTTGCCACGCCCCCC
>JACEEZ010007257.1:532500-607500 GCA_016584305.1 Chionoecetes opilio
TGGGGCGGCAAGTGAAATGGTCCGAATGAAAGGTGGCGGCTGCTGGTGCTGCTGAAACCACGGGGATTAAGTCACCTTGGTCTGGACGCGTTTCTGTGTCTGCAGATGAAGCATGGATATCCTTGTTTGCTTTCGCAGGACACCCTCTGCAGTTGCCTTAATCACTATATTCTTGTGTCGCGCGTAAATCCTCAGCGTTATCTCCATGGCGAAGTACTAATGAATGCCCGCGCGTCCATTGAGTCCCGGTCAAGGCACTTTTTATGTAACGCGACTTGAACTTTTTTCTCATATTCTTAATTCATTCGGATGTCATGGGTTGCCGCGTAAAGCCTTGGGGCGTTGAGGGGGTTGGGTGTTCGGTGGACGGGAGATTTTGTTCCCCGTCGTCCTCCGGGGGGCAGCGCGCGGCGGGGCTTGTGATGAGAAACTAATGTGACCGATGCTGACACGAGGCACGGAAAGGCGACTGCAGGAGGTCCGTCGAGGTAATGAGTCGACGGTTACCTCCATGGCGTCGAGACTGCAGGACCAACTTACACACCCCAAAGAGGATGGTCAACCCCCGACGCACCTTCTTATACTCGCCGCACGTTAAGTTGGCGAAAATGGGGTTGGACCAATTTAGCTAGGGTGGTGTCTTGTCACTCTTTTCGAAGAAATTAAAGTCGTAAGAAGGTGGAAAAATAGAAACAAGAAGAGAGTTCCAGAGTTTACCAGTGAAAGGGATGAAAGAGTGAAGATACTGATTAACTCTTGCATTAGACACTTGGTCAAAAATGTGTCTGCGGCGACTTGCTTCACCTTTTAACATCCACAATCTTTTACCTTCAGAGTCCACAGCCAACCTCTTAATCTAAGCCCTAACTAACCACTCAATTCACATTCTAACACGGTTTTCAGTCCATGTCATTCCCATCAATCTCTTCTACATCAATCAATTATTGCTCCACTAATCGACTTCCTCAGCTCCCAGATCCTTTGCTTCCATTTTGCCGATCTTCATTAAGTCATTTCACTTTCCTTCGCTCTTTATGCTGCCTTCATCCATGTCTAATCCATCTTTGAATACACTGCAGGTAGGGCATTGAGAGAGCTAATGAAGTGTTACGATCTCTCTCTCTCTCTCTCTCTCTCTCTCTCTCTCTCTCTCTCTCTCTCTCTCTCTCTCTCTCCTCTCCACTACACATCACACTCACACCTTTCCCTTTACCTTCTTTCCTTCCTTCTTCCCTTCTCTCGCCTCCCTACCCTTTCCCATTCAAAGACTCCCTGCTCCTCTCCTCCTCCCTCTCTTTGCTACTCTTCCCCCTTTCCCTCCTCCCCTACCCTTCTCCTCCCCCTACCTCTCTACTCCTTCCCTCCCCCTCTGCTACTCTTCCTCCTTTCCCTCCCCCTTATACCCTTCCCATGCGCTGGGTCACGTGGCCGGGTTACACAAGGGTTACACAAGGGTTACACAAGGACTTCCCAACAAACGGAATGGGACACGTGTTTGGTCGAAGATGAGACTGATGAGATGATTTTATTTTTGGTGGATAAGAGGGGGAGAAAGAGAAAGAGAGATAGATACATAGATAGATAGAGAGAGAGAAATAAAAAAAAAAGGAGAGAAAAAACATTACATAAGAAAATAAGGAAGCTACAAGAGGCCCAAGAAGAGAAATAGAGAAACAAAAGAGAGATATAGAAAGAGAGAGATTCTGAACATTTATTGCCCTAATTTGTCTACTTTTTAAATCATCTGTGTGCTTAATAAGCGTTTAAAAAGAAGAAGAGAGAGAGAGAGAGAGAGAGAGGAGAGAGAGAGAGAGAGAGGGGAGGAGGAGAGAGAGAGAGGGGGGGAGAGAGAAGAGAGAGAGAGAGAGTAAGGATTGAATTTAATCATGGGGAAGGATGCAGATAATGAAGGAGGTCATTGGCATACGAGATGAATGAGATGCCCTTCTACCGCCCCTCCCTGCCCCCCCCTGCCCCCCTGCCCTTCCGCCCCCTACCCACCTCCGCCACACACACTGCTTATTGAAACTTAATGCCAAACAAATTTGAACTTAACTTAACCAAATTGAAGTTAAATAACAAATGAAATTAAATTTAAAATAGAAAGAGAAATAAATTAAAAAAAAAATTGAAAACATAAACTTAAAAAATTGAAACTAAAACTACAATCAAATAAATAAGCGAAAGTGGTGTAGTGGGAAGAGGTGTCTGTCACTGTTGTTGATGAGTGAGAGAATAATAAGGTACCGACCCAGGAGGCAAAACACTCATAGCATTAAGGAAAGAGTTTACAAGGGCCCAAGGAAAATAAGCAACAATGAGAGAATCCGATAAGTTTATTTTTTTTTTTTTTTAGCCCTTATGCGAGAATTTTTAAACAAATGTGGGTTGCAAGATTGAGAAAGCATGAGTAGGGGAGGGTAAGGGAGAGGAAGGGTGGGGGATGGTAAGGAGGGGATGAGAGGAGGAATGGGGGAGAGAGATGGAGGATGGGTGAGGAATAGGTGAGGAGAGAGGATGGGTGAGTGAAGGGATTGATGTATGGGAAGGTGAGTGGAAATGAAGGAGGTCTTTGGGCTAATGGGGATGAATGGGTGCGTTCTAGGCCCCCTGCGCGACTGCCCGGGGTGGCCTGTCGCCCCCAGCGATGCGGGGCCACAGTGTTGGAATAAATGGTGGGGTGAGTAAAGTTGATGAATGTGGGGGATTAAACATTACATCCATACTTCAAAAGTTAAAAAGGCAAATTGGAAGAGTCCAAACTTTAGGCCAAGCACCAAAACTAAGGTTGCCAAAGTTCAACCAATTAAACTTACAGAGCTAGCAAAAAACCCCGGACGGCTTGCTAGTCCAATTTATAACGGTAAACTTCATAAACCATTAATTTACATGATAATTTAAATTTTATAAAACCTTATATAAGAATATAATAAAATAATATAATAACAATAATAAAATAATAATAAGATAATGATAATATAATATGATACTATACATATACTACTACTACTGCTACTACTATACTACTATACTCTATACTACTACTACTAATACGATAATAACTACTACTACTACTACTACTACTACTACTACTACTACTACTACTACTACTAATATAGATAGACCTGAAGTCCCTTGAGCTTCATATTATTTTTTTGTCATTATATATGTACAGTAAAATTTGATTTATTGCTAAGTTTTTCTTGCGTAATTTTATATTATGCCTCGATTGAATATCTGTATACTAGTATATACGAAATAAAGGAATGATGATGATGATGATGATAAAACTACTATACTACTACTACTAATGATAATAATAGTTATAGTTCTTTCTTATAATCATCACTATAACACAAAACCAAAACCAAAACAAAGAAAATATCAACAAAGGGATAGAAAAAAAAGAGACAAAGCAAAAAAAAAAAAAAAAATCCTCCCTTGATATACGCACACTATACGTAGGTACGTATACATACATCTACTTTTTTTCTTTTTATACTCCCTCTCAAAAAAAAAGATGGCGGTGTACACACATATATATTTACCAAAACCAGTAAATGATAAAGAATTAGTGCAACATACGACCCATTACCTCTTGAGAATCCGGTTAATTGTCGGCTTAGCTCTGTCGGGCACGTGACTAGGAGGCAGACAGGGCAGTGGTTATACCCGCCCCGACACGCCGAGAGGGACGCAGTGTTGTGCCCGATAAGATGCCAATAGATAACAGGATGCGCCAAGAGATAAGACGCGCCGCAGCGATGGTAAACACGGCGCGACGGACGTTTGTTGCCGCTTGGACGGGGGAGCGAGATTAAAATGTGACGGACGATGATGTAGTGTGGACAAGTATGAAGGGGGGGGGGGGAGAAGAGGGGTGAGGGAGAGAGGGGGAGAAGGAGAGAGAGAGAGAGGAGAGAGAGAGAAGAGAGATGAGAGAGGAGAGAGAGAGGAGAGGAGAGGGAGAGAGAGAGAGAGAGAGAGAGAGAGAGAGAGAGAGAGAACAACTATAACCTAACTACCAAACCAACCTATCTGAGAGAGGAGAGAGAGAGAGAGAGAGAAGAGAGAGAGAGATGAGAGAGAGAGAGAGAGAGAGAAGAGAGAGAGAGAGAGAGAGAGAGCTAACCTAACCCAACCTAAACTAAACTAATCTAACCTACCCTAACCTGAGAGAGAGAGAGAGAGAGAGAGAGAGAGAGAGAGAGAGAGAGAGAGAGAGAGAGAGAGAGAGAGAGAGAGAGGGAGAGAGGAGACGAGGAGAAGAGAGAGAGAGAGAGAGAGAGAGATATGAACGTCAAAGAAATGTTTATAAGGTTACTGATGGAAGACAAAAGAAAAGAAATAAACTTATTCCCCAGAAGAAGAAAAAAACTAAAATACACATAAATTTATTTTAGAGAAATTTCACGAGTAAGAAAGCTGATTGAAAAAACAAAAACACGACCCAAATGATGTATTACTTAAGGTGAGAAAAAAAAAAAAAAGGGGTTGCAGGTAACTCAATAAGAGATAGAATAAAAAACCGCAGATAAAATAATAATGTAATTAGACAAGATACAAATTAGAGAGAATAAAAACATCAGAGTGACGAGTGATTGTAAATATTCGAAGAGACTGTGTGTTAGAGGAGAAAATATAAAGACTTAAAGAGCAGGGAAAGCGAAATGATGGCTAAAGGATGATAGAATTGAGATAAAAGGTATAAATAAATTAAATAAGTGCGATAAGGATAAAAATATGGGTCTAGAATTAAAGAGAGTATTAAAGGATGGGTCTTATGGAATATATGTGTGACGGAAAAATTTAAACAGAAACTTACGCGCTAAAAGAAGGGATGAATGAATGACGAGTAAAGAAATGAAAAAATATGATGTGTAATGAAGGTAGAGAGAAAAACAATCTATAATTATTTGAAGGAGCTACGTACGCTTAGCTATCATTTAACTTGAGAAATATTGAAGAGAATAAAGGAAGGAGAAATGGGAAGATGTGAGATATTGCAGTGTGTGTGTGTGTGTTGTGTCTGTCTGTGTGTGTGTGTGTGTGTGTGTGTGTGTGTGTGAGAGAGAGAGAGAGACAGATGAGAGAGAGAGAGAGAGACTGAGAGAGAGAAGGAGAAGGAGAGAAGAGAGAGAGAGGAGAGATCAGTGTAATGAAAACGAGTGGTGTGGAAGAAAAGGAGAAAGATGAACTGTGAATTAGAAAGAGAGAGGGAGGGAGGGAGGGAGGGAAGGAGAGAGAGAGAGAGAGAGAGAGAGAGAGAGAGAGAGAGAATGGTGCGGTCTACTCTCTCCCTTGAGGCTGTGTTCGTCCCTCTGACCCTTCCTTCCTTCTCTCTCCCTTCTCTCTCTCTCCCTTAACATCCTTCCCTCCCCCTCCCCCTATCCCTATCCCCCCCCGAACTACTACAACTACTTCATCCCCACCCCCTCCTTCAACCCTTTCCCATCCCCACCACACACTCCACCACACTAACCTACCACACCCTCCATTCCAACACACACACACACACACACACGATGACACACGACCACTAACCTGCCATACTATTTCTACGCTTGACAGCCCACACCTTCACACTATACCCCCCATCCACCTTCCACTCCTCCACCCTCCTTCCCTTCCCTCCACCCCTCCCCTCTCTCCACCCTCCCCCTTCCCTCCAACCCTTCCACTCCACCCCCACCCCTCCACCTTCCCCTCCACATCCGCAATACTCCACGGATAAACACGCCACGAGATGTTTCTTCAAATTTTATACGGAGTGGAAAGATACTTGACGTAAATCGTTGTTTTTTCTGATATTTTGTTTACATGAAATCTGTGGCATTATGTTTATCATTTATTTTCATTATGATATCGTTGCTTTTCTTCTTTGTTTGTATGAAATTTGTGGCATTAGTTACCCTTTATTTTCATTATAACGAAGCTACTGTGCGAATTCATTGTTTTGTTTCCCTTTTGAGATTTATTTCCTTTACACACGTCAGTAGTAAATGGTAAGATTATAATTCTACAGTGATGAATAATAAAAAAAGCTGATATCCATGCATGATTTGTACATATTTGTTACAGGAATTACCACGTGTATAGGTCTCACGGCCTCTCGTAGCTTCCTTATTTTCTTATGTTCTTATTTTCTAATGTTCTTATGTTCTTATATGCCTTTTTGTTACCATTTGAAAGATTACGTCAACGCTTAGAAATTTCAGGAAAGGAAGTCTGCGCACGGCAATTATTCGATGCCTAGTGCCGCGTGGCGCTTCACCGCAGTGCTCACTGAGTATCTGTAAGTATTGAAGCGTTGAGTCCTGGATGTTGAATGAGTTTTCGAGAGACAAAGACCAAGAGGACGACGATAAGAGTTGCCTGTACTCTTGGGCCATGCGATTCAGTGACAAAGAGACAACTTGACAGCATTTATATCATCTTTTATTTGCTTTAGTACTGAAGTTCATTCCCTCATGTCTATATATTGTGTCGTTGTTATTTTTCCTGTATGCCTTCGGGTGCGAATAAAATTATTATTATTATTATTATTATCAATGTTTGAGTCACACAAACACTACTTTATCTATAGTTGAATGCGTACCTCGTGTGTGGTCGATATGTTTCTATAACATCTAAGCCTTGTATTTCTTTGATCTCCTTTACTGATTAAAACAAACTCCTTAAATTCTCACTGTCCTTTCATGATATCGCGAGTCCTTCAGTCTAACCTGACTGTCTGATCAAGAGTACAAGAGCAGCTCCTTCCTGGCCAAAGCACTCTTCTGTTTGTGCACCAGCGGCCGCAGGTCCTCACTAATTGTAAATGTCGGTAACTAACGCTGAATCTCCTACCCACGTCTCAGAAGTGGGGTGGGACTGTCCCATGCCTGGCTGTTATTGCCTACAACACTTACTGCCTTAACTTATCTACCTTCTAAGCCATCTGTATGATTAATAACTGTTTAAGTAAAAATACCCAAATAAAGGTGAGTCACGCTTCTTCTGATAAAGCTACAGATCCTCAGCCACGAGATGCTGCCAGGTTCCTGCCAGGAACTACCACCTTATGGGTCTCACGGCATCTTGTAGCTTCCTTATTTTCTTATGTTCTTATATTCTTACGTATGTTCATCCAGATAGTGTTCGGTGGTGTCCTGACGCCGTGGCATGGATGACCGTGCTGGCGGGGCTCGAGGTCGTGGTCATCCCTGGCGATGACGCGAGACTTCCGAATGGCGGACCGAACGAAGAGTCCAGCGGGTCACAACCCCGGGTCCGTCACACCTCGGCTGGGCACAGACAGGCGAGGCATTTCCTGCAGCGGCGGCGAGGGCGTGTGCTTCCTGCCTGAGGCACCCATTCCTATAAAACAGCAGCAGCGGAGATGGCAGCCTATGTCCTTTGCTTTGCGCTCCCTGGTAAAGAACTCCACCCCCCGCCTCTCCCTTCTCTCAGGTACACATCCCCCCACATCTGGGGGAAGGGATGTTTACATCGTCTGAACGACTCGGTGGGTTCGGGCGTCTGGCACCATTCTGTGGTCCGGCGTTCGATTCCCGGCCCCCGCTCAATCCCGAGGATTTTTCCACTGAGAAATTCGGGCGTTAACTGTCCCCCTTGAGCAAGTGGATGGGTGTGTGTGGTGTGTGAGGTCCCAGCATTACCCTAAGATCGGTAATAATGAACTCCTAGCTCGCACCGGGATGGTGAAACTGGCGATAGCGAGTCTGACTCGCGTGGACAAGACCATGGGTGGATGACAGGTATACACCTCCCCCCCCCCACACACACAGGTAATACACACTCCCTCCACTCCCCTAAGCGATCGAGCCACCCTCAGACGCCCTTCACACCACACGCTCATTCTTTAAGGCGAGATCATATTCAGTAAAAGCAATAAATTCAACAGCCTCTCTGTTTAACACTTAATATACATAATGCCTCCAATACTTTCAATACAGGGGGGAAGCATCAGTCTAGCGGGAGGCGAGGCATCAGGGGTGTGTAAAGACCTGTTTGTACACGCTTATGCATGTAATTTGGGGGATGATCTGAATTTGAGAGAGAGAGAGAGAGAGAGAGAGAGAGAGAGAGAGAGAGAGAGAGAGAGAGAGAGAGAGAGAGAGAGAGAGAGAGAGAGAGAGAGAGATATCGCACGCGACCGCTGCGTTACCTTATAAAAAATCCGATAAATAAGCAAAAACATTAAATTTCAGGCATACTGATACACCTCCGTCGATTAAAAAGAACCCAAGTGTAATCGACAAGGAGGAGAGTGGCAGAGTCTCGTCGAAGCAGAAAAACCCTCGACGTGTGATGGAGGTCGACCTGCGTTATGCCCACCTGACTGACTTGTTTGCACGCTATTATTTTTTGCTTGCAGGAACGGTACAATAATGAGCATGTTCTGTATAGATTTATCATCTGTTTTCTTAAGAGTTTCATGTCATGATTTGGGTATAATTGAAGCAAAAATTAACACGGGAGAGAATGGGAGGGGGAAGGGGAGGGGAGGGGAAATTGCAGGGGAGGGGGGAGAGGGGTAACAAAAAAATGTGTTGAAGTGTGTATAACGACAGGTGAAAGGGGGAGGTGGAGGAGGGGGGAGGGGGGAGGGGGGTAGCGAGATCGTGTCATGACCACTCCCACGCCCTCGAACGACCTTGTTATCCTGAAAGGTGTGTTTGGGATCAATTGATTCGTCTGTCTAAGTCACGAGGACACACGATAAATACCTAGATCAATTAATTGACTTTTAATAGATAGATAGTCAGTTGATCTTGATAAATACCACTCACCAGGGCGTACACTACTTATTAGAGTGACAATAGCCCGGCGATTTTTACGCTCAAACGATTATTTACGATATCCACGAGTTGATTATTATTATTATCAATATCTGAGGGATAAATACAGTGTTCTTCATTAGTCTGCGGAGAAAAAAAAATCATGATTCACCCTAATGTGATAATTAGTAATAGTGGTAATAATAGTAATTATTTTATTTTCACCCGAAGGCACACAGGAAAAAAAGAAAAAACAGCAACATAATATATAATTAACTAACGAGGTAAGTGAAGAATTAAGTGACGAGCTCGATAGCTTGCTTTTAAAGGTTGAACCGTAAAATTGTCAGTTACAGATTATTGAGACTTCAAAAACACTTCTTTCCGGTCCGCGATGCCCCCAGGATACGGGTAGTCAAGGTGCGTGGAACTGGAGGTAATGACAGGCGCCTCGAGGGTCTTACCTAACTGTTGTGTGGAGGGCGAGGAGTGTGCAGGAAGGCAGGAGTGAGTGGTCTGGTAACTAACACTCTCCTTCATATTCATAGTGAACAAAAAAGCAAGAACAAGATCTCAATTGAATCCCCAACACCTGAAGGTCCTCATCGCATCACTGATTTCGCTTCCCTCCCCCTCCCTCCCCCACTTCGATTACTGACCAGCATCCTCCACCTCTTCTCTTTTTTCTATTTAAACAGTTATTAATCACACAGATGGCTTAAAAGGTAGATGTAAAAGTAGATAGAGATAGAGAAAGAGAGACAGAGATAGAGAGAGAGAGAGATGTAATGGTAGGCTCTGTTAAAAACCAGCCTTTCCCTTCTATCCAACCTCCTCCTTCTCTCCCTGATTTTAAGTAACTATTATGTCCCTTCCCTTAACACAACTAGTCTAACCTTTTCATTAGTTTCCCCACAAATCAAATACCTGGTCTTCCCCACTCAAGGAGGAGGAGGGAGGTAGTCACGGAGCTCGCATGGCACTGTTATGATGACCTTCATAAGGGAGAAAACCCTTGTTTCCCACACGACCTAATGCCCTCCTCCTCCTCCCCACCTTTATTGGGACAAACAACAATGATCGGAGAGGTCTGCCATCACCCACCACACCCTGCCACTAAATCTGTCCCCGCTTTGCCCATTAACACAAGGGCACCGCAACCTCTTTTACCGACAAGACAAATGCATTTCGGCCCCGCTAACTCTCTCGGGACACGCGCTTATCTAACTTGTGTACTCTCTCTCTCTCTCTCTCTCTCTCTCTCTAACATCATTCGTAATTCACACACTAAAAATCACGGTTATCGTCCTATTTGTCTCCTTTCTAAGCGTTACGCCAGTCTCGTTTCCTCCCTCTATTCTATTACACGTATTTGCAATCTCTTCTTCTCCTTATCTCTTTCAGCACGTACTTCTGCCTTATCATCTTATCTCTTATAAACCTGAATGTACAAAGACGTACTTAAGGTTTAGTCTTTATTTTCTCAAAACGTTTTCCTTTTCATTTATACGATGCATTTCTCGAGCTCGTGTTTATTCTATCTATCTTGTTACCGGCTTCCAGTTTATTCTTTTTATCTCTTACATTTCCGACCATATTTCTCTTTCAGGCTTCTCTCAGCTTAAGTGTTTCTTTTAATATTTTTTACTATTTTGTTTAAGTTTTATTCATTGTTTCTTTTTTACCACTACCTTCCTGCTCGGCGATTCAAACCAGTCTTTCCGCCGTATCCCTTCCTCACTTAAAGACTGGTTCACACTTGCAAAACCTCTGTTTATTTTTTCGCCGAAGTTTTCTGGAGAAGAGGCTGATGTTGTCTTTTGAATACTTGTTTACACACCCGCGATTCAGTCTGGCGCAGAGAGACCGCTTGTTGTCCTGCCCAGGGTTATATAGTAGCTGACCCTGGTACTACCTAACCACTAATAGCATAATGGTTTACTCAAATTCAGCCACAATGGATAATCATATTCGTATTAGATGTGTTACCCTTGCTGTTACACTCTCCTTGGCTTTTGGATGCTGAGTTGCCATCACTTGTCTGCTGTGCATAGCCAGGGGGCGAGGAAAGATAGTTGTGTACCGACTGTTGAGCGTCTGGAACACTCCCAAACCTTTAATGAATGGATTCGACCTAACAAGGCACAATACTAACATCTGCGACATCTACGACTCCCATTTTTCCAGTTTTTCTGCTTCTCGCTTTTTCATTTCGGTTTCTTTCTTCTTCTTTCTTTTTCTTTTCAGCACAATGGCAGCCTTCACCAGACGGACGGAAAGCCTCTGATATACGGTCTATGCATTTCGGTAAGCCGGTATGAGGTCATCCTTAATCCGCTAATAATTCTTACTTTCTAATACGGCACCCTCCTCCTCCGCTTTGCCGCTGTCCACCTAGGCGAGTCTGTGTACCGAACAGTCGCAAAGGCTCTCCGGTCCACACTATATACGGGAGGCTGAGTCTATACAATTTCCCTTAACCTTCCTTTCTTCTTTATATGATTCTTACATTTTTTTTGGACTTAATTTAACTTCTTTGCATTTGAAACTTGTATGCTTATATTAAATTTTGCAAATTTATGTCCTTGATTACCCATGATTAATTAGTGTCCTTTAATAAAGGACAATTAATGTCCTTGAACTCTTGAAATTTCAGTTTTATTTTCTATTAGTTGAGCATTGTGGGTTATCGTAAGGACGACTCGAACTAAGGACCTCCGGAGCGCAAGGGTTCGAAGTTTGTATGTACGCTGTTTGACCACTAGCACCCCTTACGTAACTTTTTTCTTTTTCTTTTTGCCCTTGGCCAGTCCTTTGTGATGTAAAAAAAAAAAAAAAAAAAACCCTGCTCACGGTTCGGTCAAGCATGGTCGGCGAGGAAGCATATCGCGGCAATAATCGCTCGCAAAATACTACACCATCATCATTACCATTACCTAAAAAATTGCCTCTCATAATGTACGCGTTTAATCCGCAGGTAATTTCATTTAGCATATATGCAAATCGTTTCTGTGCGGATACTTCAAGCATCATTTGTCTGCTCCCCTTAATTAGAGATCCCCGGGCCGGCAGCATCCCTCCTATATAGTCCCCTCCCACCCCAAGACCTCCCTCCTGACCTGCCCCAAACACGGTAACCGGACGTTTCAGCTACGGACATTTCGACCACGGACGTTTTGGCTGATAGGCTATATTAAGTTAAGTTAGGTTAGGTTAGGTTGAAGTTAGGTTTTGTTAGGTCAGGATAGGTTAGGTTTTTTAGAGACCTAGGATTAGTGAGACGGTTAGTTTTCGTCCGTGGCCAGAACGTCGGTGGCCAAAGCGTCCGTGGCCAAAAGCTCCGACATTCCCCCACCACGTCCTCGCACTGTGGGGGGAGGAGGGATACTGCGGACCTCCAAAGGGAAAGGAAGAGAAGGACCTGCCCACCCCCCTCCTAACACCACCGCCATAACAGACTGAAGAAGCAGAGGGTTTAGAACGAAGGGAAAGGCGGGAAGGACAAGATGGGGTGCGAGAAAGATTAGAAAGGACTGGGCCAACAGGAGGTATAAGGAGAGGTTAGAGATAGGATGGATAGGATGGGAGAGAGGATGAGAGTATTTATGTGAGGGGCGTGTGGGATTATGGAAGGGGTGAGGGGAGGGGGAGGAAGGTAGGAGAGTGAGCTACCACCCCCACCACCACTACTGTATACTACCACCCCCACCACACTCATGATAATCCTACCATTGTGCTCTTGTGTCCTGACGTCCACTCGTTCCTCATTAGGACCCACTTTATGTAAGGTCGTGTGTGTGTGTGTGTGTGTGTGTGTGTGTGTGTGTGTGTGTGTGTGTGTGTGTGTGTGTGTGTGTGTGTGTGTGTGTGTGTGTGTGTGTGTGTGTGTGTGTGTGTGTGTGTGTGTGTGTGTGTGTGTGTGTGTGTGTGTGTGTGTGTGTGTGTGTGTGTGTGTGTGTGTGTTGTGTGTGTGTGTGTGTGTGTGTGTGTGTGTAGTACATACCACCCACCACCATCGCAGCGAACGCATTCACTTCCGCTTCGTTGGTTATATAATGTACAAGTTTGGTCAAAATTCTGGGCAGCAAAGATTACTTCATTCTCTAATGATCTGTGTTGCCTCGTGTGTTACGGTCAGATCCTGGTGGTCTTCCCTTCCATCCTGTGCCTGGCCTTTCATTCCTCCATCTCCTCTCCACTTAACTCCACTCGACTCCACTCCTATCCTCTCTTTTATTTTCTTCTCCTATTCTCTCCTGTCCTCTATCTTTGTCTTGTCTCCTCACGCCTCCCTCTTCCTCAGAGAAAAAAAGAGAGAGAGAGAGAGAGAGAGAGAGAGAGAGAGAGAGAGAGAGAGAGAGAGAGAGAGAAGATGAGAGGCGAGGAGAGAGCGAGACGTGAGAGAGAGAGAGAGGAGAGAGAGAGAGAGAGAGTCTTCCGTCTCTCTCTCTCTCTCTCTTTCTCACTGGTTTCCCTCTTCTGCTATTCTTCCTCTTCAGTATCCTTCCTGCTTCTTCCCTTTCTTATTAACGTGTCACTTCATGTTTAGAGAGAGAGAGAGAGAGAGAGAGAGAGAGAGAGAGAGAGAGAGAGAGAGAGAGAGAGAGAGAGAGAGAGAGAGAGAGAGAGAGAGAGAGAGAGAGGGAAGTGTGTCACTGCCCACTGGACGGCCTGGGGAATCAGGTGGTAATGCCTGGCGTACACCAACGACCTGCCGACCTTCCCGCCGCCTCCTCCCGGGGCAGGACGCGGCTCGGGGAAAAAGGCCCATAAACCTTCAGCCGCCCTTTGGTGTGTTTAACCCCTTGAAGTCCAGAACGTAACTTCCATTGTAATTTGGGTACCATTAGAAGATTTTAGTGTATATAAGCAATATTATATATGTATGACCTGTTTAGTATCCTTGTCGACTAACTAATTGGGTATATTCAGTTACTTTTCGTAATTTTGATGGCTGACAACAGACGATTTTATATAGGAAAGGAAAGATCTGAGCGTTAAGGGGTTAAGTCCACGGTCACCCGCCTCTTGGTTCACAGACGTGCAAATACGAGATTAACCCTTGAATTATAAATATAGCCGCGCTCAGAGCCTCATTAGGGCTAAACTATCGACTATTGGTGAGGGTATTTACGATGGTGAGGGGGGGAAAGGGGGGGTTAGTCTGGCGGGAGGGCGGGTTAGTCGATTATGATAATTAGGTGGAAGTAATCATCGTGATCGCCAGCCGGAGGGAGGTGGTGGGTCTCTGATTTACTGGCGGCGGGAAGGAGAAACAGAAAGTATCATGAGCACCGAAGAGCACGACGAGGAGGAGGAGGAGGAGGAGGAGGAGGAGGAGGAGGAGGAGGAGGAGGAGGAGGAGGAGGAGGAGGAGGAGGAGGAGGAGGAGGAGGAGGAGGAGGAGGATTACATAGGATTACATAGGAATAACAGACACCAGGAGACTTATTGGTCCATAACGAGGGTATCTGCTGCACTACATACTACTAACTATCAACTACTTGTAAGAAAACAGTTGGAAAATGATACCATATCTCTAAAGAGGATAGGAACATGGAAGTTTCATAGTGCAGAATGATAGGATATGAAAAATACTAACTACAACTACCACTACCACTACAACTAATCGATACGGGGGACTAAATATGAATTCGCACTATCAATACCCATTTACTTTACAGTGCGCGTCAAGCCTGTTTTTAAATGTAGTTATTGTGCTGGCTCCGACAATATTTGCTGGTAATTTGTTCCATCGATCAACGACTCTAACATTGAAATAATTTTTACGGAGATCGGTGATGCAACGTTGACCGTTTAGTTTTAAACCATTATTTCTTGTTGTCACTTGAGTTGAAAGCTCGAATAGGTTCTCTTGATTAATATCATCAAATCCTTTTAGGATCTTAAAGGTTTCTATCAAGTCCCCACGGATTCTTCGATCTTTTAAGGAAAACATATTAAGTTTCCGCAGTCTCTCTTCATAAGATGAATTTCGCAGAGATGGAATTTGTTTGGTTGCTCTTCTTTGCACTGATTCCAATTTGGCTTGATCTTTTACGAAACAGGGCGACCAGAATTGAACGGCATATTCCAAGTGCGGCCTAACCAAGGACGTGTATAATTGTGTCATTACTTTCGGAGTTTTATGTTCAAAGTTGCGCTTAATAAAGCCCAACATCATATTTGCCTTTTTACTGGCAGCTAGGCAATGCGGACTGGTTTTAAGATCATTACTGATGATGACACCTAAATCCTTTTCCTGCTGTACTTCAGTTAACGATTTTATTTTGCATTTGATAGTTATATTTGAGGTTATCGTTGCCTATATGCATTACTTTACATTTATCGGAATTGAATTTTAATAACCATTTATCACTCCAATCTGATAGTTTGTCGAGATCACTTTGTATGAGTTCGCAGTTTTCTCCAGTATATGCTTTACCGCCTAATTTGGTGTCGTCTGCAAATTTCGATATTTTAGATACAAGTCCGCAGTCCAGATCGTTGATATATATCAGAAAAAGAGTAGGACCCAAGACCGAGCCCTGAGGCACCCCACTAGTAACATCTAACCAATCAGATGCCTCGCCATTTATTACTACCCGTTGTTTACGATTTGAAAGCCAGTCGCCAATCCATGAACATAATTGCTCTCCTAAGCCATGTGCCCTTAGCTTGGTCAACAGTCGCTTATGGGGAACTGTATCGAAGGCTTTCTGAAAATCAAGGTATATTACACCAGAGGGAATTTTAGCGTCCCAGTTTGAATAAATGACATTAAAAAAATCGAGTAGGTTTGTTAAGCAGGATCTTTTATTTCGAAATCCATGCTGGGAGTTTAGTATTGAGTTATTTTCATCGAGAAAAGACACTATTTTATCCCGCAATATTTTCTCAAATAGTTTAACAATCACAGACGTTAGACTAATTGGGCGATAATTACTTGGGAGGCTCTTACTCCTTTTCTTGAATATCGGTGTCACATTAGCTAATTTCCACATACTAGGAACATTTTTGTCCATTAGCGATTTATTGAGAATAATCTTTAATGGGAGCGAAAGTTGACTGTAACATTCGCGAAGTAATCGCGGCGAAATTTCGTCCACCCCCACGGATTTTGCTGGGTCGAGTTTCTGCAAATACTTTGATATTTCGTCTACTGTTATCTCTCCTATTTCCAATCCATCACTTTCGAGTCCCGCATACATGGTTATTGGTTCTGGTAATGGAGCTTCGTCTTCTTTAATAAATACCGCATTAAAATATTCATTGAGTACGAATGCCATGCTCTTATTATCATTTACCAAAATGTTATTCTTATCTTTCAGTGGCCCAATACTTGTTTTGACGTTTTTCTTACTTCGAACGTATTGAAAGAACCTTTTCGGGTTTGATTTGGATTCCTTTGCAATTTTTTCTTCATACTCGCGCTTTTTAGTCTTTATTAATCCTTTGCAACGACGTTTTACGTCATTGTATTCTCTAGAATCGCAGTCCGCATTTGATCGCTTGTAAACTTTATACGCTCGTCGCTTACTGCCAATGATTTGTTGAATCTCATTAGTCATCCAACTGGGTTTGTTTATGTTATTTAAACGTTTCCTTATCATGGGAACATGTTTTTCAACCACCGATTGGAGTTTATTTGTGAATAAATTACACATGTTTTCGGCGTTATTACCGTTTAGTAGGTCATCCCAATCAACTTCGCTTAGTACCCTGCTGATCTTCGTGAAATCCGCTTTATTATAATTGGGAACTAATAACTGATTTTCTGTGATGTCTACATTGCAATTTATGCCGCATCTGATTAACCTGTGATCACTGTTTGCCAAATGTTCACCTATATCGCAGTAATCAATCAGATCAGTGTCGAGGAGAAGGAGGAGGAGGAGGAGGAGGGCTCGCTGATGGCTTGATCCCTCCTACAGGCAGAGTCTTCCAAGTAAGCATCTGCCACGTCACCACTTGTCTGCCTCTCCACCGTCAAAAAGAAAGAAAAAGAGAGAGAGAGGAGAGAGAGAGAGAGAGAGAGGAGAGAGAGAGAGAGAGAAGAGAGAGAGAGAGAGAGAGAGAGAGAGAGAGAGAGAGAGAGAGAGAGAGAGAGAGAGAGAGAGAGAGAGAGGAGAGAGAGAGAGAGAGAGAGGAGAGAGAGAGAAGAGAGAGAGAGAGGAGAGAGAGAGAGAGAGAGAGAGAGAGAGAGAGAGAGAGAGAGAGAGAGAGAGAGAGAGGAGAGAGAGAGAGAGAGAGAGAGAGAGAGAGAGAGAGAGAGAGAGAGAGAGAGAGAGAGAGAGAGAGAGAGAGGAAACTAAAATAATGACAACTTTCCATTCTATTTCAGTTTCAATTGAATGGCCATGAAAGATAAGTTAAGTGAAGCTTCAGTAATTAGTCATAAAAAAAAACTCGTAAATGTATGTACCTAATGATGCACTAGAAAAAAATAGATAAGAATAACTCCACCTGCCTCTCCGTCTGTCTCAATTTGTCAGTTTGTATACCTGTCTTTTATTGTCTGCATTTCCTTATATTTCTTACTTCGCCTGTCTCTCCGTCTGTCTCAATTTGTCAGTCTGTTTACCTGTCTCTTACTGTCTGCATTCCCTTATCTCCCTGCTGCCTCCTCTTACATGTCTTGTTCCCTCGTTTTATCAGGGACACCCCAACACGCTGCCCACACCACGCCCCTAGATCACCGCCCGTCCCTCGCTCTGACGCCCTTCCCTGGCCACCCTGCACCTCGCCCCTCAGCAGCTTCAGGGCTTATCTCGCGCCCTCTGTCTCCGTCCCTTTTTTTTACACTTGTTCTCCTAATGTGGTTATCACGATCACCTTTTTTTTTTCTCTCTCGTTTTTTTTCCTTTTTACTGGTTACACAACTTTCCATGAGCATAAACGGTGCCTCAATGGACACACACACACACACACACACACACACACACACACACACACACACACACACACACACACCACTCACACACACCCACACCCACCCACACACACACACACACACACACACACACACACACACTCACACACACCCACACACACACACCCACCCACACACACACACACACAGACATTGCAAGTATTTTAACATGACATTTATCGAATTGAAATACTATAGTCTGGGTCTGCTTTTATTCTTTACTCTTCATCTTTTCCCCGGTTTACATTATTTTCTTTATATCTTCATTTTGATCGGTAGGCGCCGTGTGTTCATCGCTTGTAAGCTTCCTGTTACTCCAGCGGTTTGTGTCTCGGCGTCTTAGCCACTTTCCCTTCATTGAACATTAAGAAGAGTCATTTCACGTGGATAATAGCGACCATTAAGTTGATGAGCGTAAATGGGGCTTTGGACGGGGGGTTTCCGGGGGTTTTGGAAGGCGGGCCGGGATGATGAACATAATTGAGGCCTTGGACGGGAGGTTTCGGGGGGTTTTGGAAGGCGGGGTAAGGATGGGAGGCCTCAGGCTATAAACAATAACATTATGCTCATCATTAGAGTAGTATAATAAGGAGGCTACGTGGTGGAGGTACCGCTTGTACATATTCTTTTTTATTTGCTTTAGTCCTTAAGTTCATTCCCTCATGTCTGTATCTTATGTTGTTGTTGTTTTTTCCTGTGTGCCTTCGGGTGAGGATAGAATTATTATTATTATTATTATCATTTTGTTACTCCGTGCCTTCCAAGGGCGTGTGACTGCTGTAATGGAGAAGATAATGATTGGATGTTATCAGGACGGGATATGCTACACACTGTTCCCAGGCATGATTATAACAACACAACACAGGCAAATTACGTTAGTTCACGGTTCATTAGCGAGACATAGAAAAAAACGGGATACTTCACCTACACCACTCCGCGGGCTGACGGATCACCGCTGCTGCCCCGCCCCTCCTTGTCCCACCCCTCCCTGCCCCACCCATCCCTGCCCCGCCCTGCCCCGTCGAGATAGTTCCCTTGCTTGTCTTGCCGCCTCCGACACCGTTATTTGGCGCCGTGCAGCCCTGCGAACACTCAAGTAATTTGTTGACGTAGTGAAGCTCACGACTGCGGGGCAAGCTGGGGCAGGTGTACCGAGGGTGTGGTGATGCCCGACGCCCGGCTCCGCGAGGTCTGGCGGTGACTGGTGACCCGCGCTGCCTGCCGTGCCTGGCCTGCACACCTCACTGGGTTTTGGGGAGGACGGGTCACAGAGGAACTCGTTATGAGACGTTGAATTTCTGCTTCAGAGATGAGCTAATATTGAAGTGGTGTAATTCCGTGAGTATAGCATTAATTAAATTCAGTAGAAACTAACCAAGGCATTTCTCAATGAGTCGTGAGTTGTACGTGAACCTTTGGGCTGCGGGTCACTGATCGGGGCCTGCGCGCTGATGCTGCCCTCGGCTCCCTCGTAAAGCTGCCTTCACTTCCTTCCGCCACCACCAGCCACCTACTTCTGCCTGAAGAGAAGCCGTAAGGGAAGGGCATGGCTACCGCAGCGGTCAGGTCGGCACGGACAGCCACGAACACGAGACAGAAGCACTATAGACAGAGCACCTGAGCCCCATACACCTGGGTGGGGGGGTCGGTGGAAGACAGCCAGGCCAGCTAAGCCCTGCAGACGGTGTTCAGACACAACCCCCCACTCCCCCTCCCCCCCGTGACCTGCGTGAAGCATTCCGGCAGACAAGGGGCTGGAGGGGTCCCGTGTGCTCCCGAGCGTAGCAAAAATGCACAGCGCTTCACCGTATATTGTGGGCCGAGTCCATTGACGCTTATCTTCGCGGGTTACATGTCAATTGGTACTGAGGCGATTGGTAATGAAGTCAAATGATCAAATGAAAAATACGAACTTCGACGAAAAATACACACTTCGACGAAAAATATGGATTTTGACGAAAAATACACACTTCGACGAAAAATACACACTTCGACGAAAAATACACACTTCGACGAAAAATATGGATTTTGACGAAAAATACACACTTCGACGAAAAATATGGATTTTGACGAAAAATACACACTTCGACGAAAAATACACACTTCGACGAAAAATACACACTTTGACGAAAAATATGCAATTTTACGAAAAATATGCAATTTGACGAAAAATATGCACTCTGACGAAAAATATGCAATTTGACGAAAAATATGCACTTTTTGACGAGAAATATGCACTTTGACGAAAAATATGCACTCTGACGAAAAATATGCAATTTGACGAAAAATATGCAATTTGACGAAAAATATGCACTCTGACGAAAAATATGCAATTTGACGAAAAATATGCACTTTTTGACGAGAAATATGCACTTTGACGAAAAATATGCACTCTGACGAAAAATATGCACTTTGACGAAAAATATGCACTTTGACGAAAAATATGCACTTTTTGACGAGAAATATGCACTTTGACGAAAAATATGCACTTTGACGAAAAATATGCACTTTGACGAAAAATACACACTTCGACGAAAAATATGCAATTTGACGAAAAATATGCACTTTTTGACGAGAAATATGCACTTTGACGAAAAATATGCACTTTGACGAAAAATATGCACTTTGACGAAAAATATGCACTTTGACGAGAAATATGCACTTTGACGAAAATATGCACTTTGACAAAAAAATATGCACTTTGACGAAAATATGCACTTTTTGACGAGAAATATGCACTTTGACGAAAAATAGCACTTTGACGAAAAATATGCACTTTGACGAAAAATATGCACTTTGACGAGAAATATGCACTTTGACGAGAAATATGCACTTGACGAAAAAAGATGAAACTTTGACGAAAAATATGCACTTTGACGAAAAATATGCACTCTGACGAAAAATATGCACTTTGACGAAAATATGCCACTTGACGAAAAATATGCACTCTGCCCGAAAAATATGCACCTGACGAAAAATATGCACTTTGACGAAAAATATCATTTTGACGAAAAATATGCACTTGACGAAAAATATGCACTTTGACGAAAAAATGCACTTTGACGAGTTGCACTTTGCGAAAATATAGCACTTGACAAATTGACTGTGCGAAAAAGTATGACTCACAAAAATACACTCTGACGAAAAATACACTTTGACGAAAAATATGGATTTGACGAAAAATCACACTTCGACGAAAATACACTTGACGAAAAATACCACTTGACGAAAAATACACTTGACGAAAAATATGGCATTTGACGAAAAATATGCACTTGACGAAAAATATGGCACTTTTGACGAAAAATCCTTACAAAACTTCGACGAAAAATAGCACCTTGACGAAAAATATCCACTCTGAGAAAAATATGCAATTTACGAAAAAATATGCCATTTGACGAAAAATATGCCCTTTGACGAAAAATATGCCCTTTGACGAAAAATATGCCCTCTGACGAAAATATGCACTTTGACGAAAAATATGCACTCTGACGAAAAATATGCAATTTGACGAAAAATATGCACTTTGACGAAAAATATGCACTTGGACGAAAAAATATGAAACTTTGACGAAAAATATGCACTTTTGACGAGAAAATATGCACTTTGACGAAAAATTGCACTTTGACGAAAAATATGCACTTTGACGAAAAATATGCACTTGACGAAAAATACGCACTTTGACGAAAATATGCACTTTGACGAAAAAATGCACTTGACGAAAAACATGGACTTCGACGAAAACATGCACTTCGACCGAAAAATATGCACTTTGACGAAAACAATGCACTTTTTGACGAGAAATATGCACTTTGACGAAAAATATGCACTTTGACGAAAAATATGCACTTTGACGAAAAATATGCACTTTGACGAGAAATATGCACTTTGACGAGAAATATGCACTTTGACGAAAAATATGCACTTTGACGAAAAATATGCACTTTGACGAAAAATATGCACTCTGACGAAAAATATGCACTTTGACGAAAAATATGCACTTTGACGAAAAATATGCACTCTGACGAAAAATATGCACTCTGACGAAAAATATGCACTTTGACGAAAAATATGCACTTTGACGAAAAATATGCACTCTGACGAAAAATATGCACTTTGACGAAAAATATGCACTTTGACGAGAAATATGCACTTTGACGAAAAATATGCACTTTGACGAAAAATATGCACTGTGACGAAAAATATGCACTCTGACGAAAAATATGCACTCTGACGAAAAATATGCACTTTGACGAAAAATATGCACTTTGACGAAAAATATGCACTTTGACGAAAAATATGCACTCTGACGAAAAATATGCACTTTGACGAAAAATATGCACTTTGACGAAAAATATGCACTCTGACGAAAAATATGCACTTTGACGAAAAATATGCCCTCTGACGAAAAATATGCCCTTTGACGAAAAATATGCCCTGTGACGAAAAATATGCCCTCTGACGAAAAATATGCCCTTTGACGAAAAATATGCCCTTTGACGAAAAATATGCCCTTTGACGAAAAATATGCCCTTTGACGAAAAATATGCCCTCTGACGAAAAATATGCACTTTGACGAAAAATATGCACTCTGACGAAAAATATGCACTTTGACGAAAAATATGCACTTTGACGAAAAATATGCACTTGGACGAAAAAATACGCACTTTGACGAAAAATATGCACTTTGACGAAAAATATGCACTTTGACGAAAAAGTTGCACTTTGACGAAAAATATGCACTCTGACGAAAAATATGCACTCTGACGAAAAATACGCACTTTGACGAAAAATATGCACTTTGACGAAAAACATGCACTTCGACGAAAAACATGCACTTCGACGAAAAACATGCACTTCGCACTTCGAAAAATATGCACTTCGAAAACAATGCACTTCGAAAAAATGTTGAAAAATGGGAAAAATGCAAAGGCTGAGGCCAAAAACTACCGTCCCGTGTCCGTGTGTTATTTACCCATGGTCTTGTGCACGCGAGCTGGCTCGCGATCGCCAGTTTTCACCTTCTCAGTGCGAGCTTGGAGCTCATTATTATCGAATGTGTGTGTGTGTGTGTGTGTGTGTGTGTGCGTGTGCGTGTGCGTGTGCGTGTGCGTGTGTGTGTGTGTGTGTGTGGTGTGTGTGTGTGTGTGCGCGCGCACGCTATAAATATCACAGAAATTACAAAAATCTGTTAAGGACAAATTTTAGTTTCTTTCTTCCTTTCCATCTTCATCCCATCCTTGAGGCAGGCCTCAAACCGCCAGAGCCGCTCAAGCCGCCAGAGCTTGCGGCTAAACGCGGCTTGAGGACGGATCGCTTGGTGACGGATTGGCCAGGTGACGGGATGACTAGGGTACGGGATGACCAGGCTACAAGTTGGACAAGGTCCAGGTTGACTAGGTTACGCTTTGACCTGGTACCCAATTGGCTTGAATCTCATATAACTTGAGACCGAAATGTCTTGGGGATTATTTGACTTCATTACCAATCACCTCAGTACCAATTGACCTGCACCCATCTTCGCGTTACTCCTGCGGCGCGTCTAAAGCCTGAGGGAGAGAGGGAGGGAGGGCGTGTTACAGGGCTAGAGTTATGATCACACATGACGGTCGACACGACGGTACACACAGCAGCCGCCCATGTATGGCAGGCTTGGCAGGTAATGTATGCACACTCTTGGCCCTTAACATTGCCTGTGTTCTCCATTCATACCCCTGGACAAGGCGAGGCAGACGGATCCTCCCCGGCAGAGGATGCTACCAGGATGAGGTGCTTAGTGGTAAATTACTTTCTCCTGTAAACAGAGGAGTTAAGAGTTAAACATTAGGAACACACTGGCTCTTTTGCGCTAAATCTGTACACATCATCAATGACCACCGCACACCGTCCTCCCGAGGGTGTTTGATGACAGGCCCGCCACCCCGCGTCTCTCTGCTCTGCCGCGCCTCCCCTGCACATCCATAACCTGCCTCCTCTCCAGCACACATCCCGCCGGCACATTTATAGCCGTAACATGTACGTTTTAATTGGCTGTCGGGCTCTCCTGTTCTTTCCCCATGTTGAGGTTAACGTCGTGAGGGGCAGTACACGCGGTTACAGGGAGTTTCGTACACAAGTTGTTTCGTACTCAGGTTTTGTTAGTTGTTTCATACAGTGGTTTTGATTTTTTTCGTAAAAGTTTGGTGTCGTTTCGTAACTCTAGTAATCAAGTTCAACTCTGAGTTGAGTGTATGAAATGACTATGGTTTCATATAGACTACGAAACAACTTTTAGGTGTACGAATCTACTGGTGTACGAAACAACTTGTGTACGAACTGACTGCACCCCATACACGCACCGCCCGATGGACCCTGAGCGCGGCCGATAAGTACGCCCGCGGAACCCTGAATGATGGGTGTAACGAGGAACTGTGTAATTTGCCCGGACTTCCTTTCTCTGGTGAGCTGCGAGGCGGAGATAAAAACGAGGAACATATCGCTGGCGGTGTGGAATGTGATGAGCAGGTCAGTAACGCACGACCTGTGTGTGTGTGTGTGTGTGTGTGTGTGTGTGTGTGTGTGTGTGTGTGTGTGTGTGTGTGTGTGTGTGTGTGTGTGTGTGTGTGTGTGTGTGTGTGTGTGTGTGTGTGTGTGTGTGTGTGTGTGTGTGTGTGTGTGTGTGTGTGTGTGTGTGTGTGTGCGCGCGCGCGCTTGAGTGTAGATTTATTGAAATATCCTCTTCTATTGGCGGATTTTATCTTTTTGCTATAGGTAGATTATCATGTTTCTAATTGAATGTACAGTTTCTTTACGCACACAGACACACACACATACACACACAACATACACACACACACACACACACACACACACACACACACACACACACACACACACACCACAACGCAACACAACAAACACACACACACACAAATAGACAGAAAGATAGAAAGATTGATTGGCAGCGAGCTGCCACTTACCATAAAACCCATTCGCGTAAGGGGAGTGGAACCATTCGTGAGCCAAAAAGTGAATAGCTACTACTAAATATTGTCGGATTGAGCTGAAATTTGACATGCAAGTAGTGCTGTCAAAGTCAATGGGGGTCTGTGCAACAAACTTTTTGCGTAGAACAAGCCCTTAATAAGTAATTAGCGTAATGATTTAATTAGTGCTAAATAAACTTCGGTTTTACAATAACAATTTATTTTTCTTATGAAGTACAAAAGTGATCCTCGCTATAGGTTTGCATAGAAGCACTTTGAGCGCGCTGCCACGTTCCAGCCGCAAGAACTGAGCTGAAAGCAAAGGGGCCAGAGGCTGGACGCCTATACTTGATAGATAGATAGTTGGCAGCAAGGGAAGCGAGCTGCTACTTACCATAAGACCCATTCGCGTAAGGGGAGTGGAACCAAGTTTAAGCCAAAAAGTGAATAACTACTCCTAAATATTGTCGGATTGAGCTGAAATTTGACATGCATGTAGTGCTGTCAAAATCAATGGGGGTCTGTAAAACAAACTTTTTGCGTAGAACAAGCCCTTAATGAGTAATTAGCGTAATGATTTAATTAGAGCTAAATAAACTTCGGTTTTACAATAACTTCTGTTGCTTGTTGTAGACTTCTGTAACTTCTGTAGACTAGGTATTTTAAAAGCACTTTGAGCTCGCTGCCACGTTCCAGCCGCAAGAACTGAGCCAAAAGCAAAGGGGCCAGAGGCTGGACGCCTATACTTGATAATATTTACACACACACACACACACACACACATACACACACACAAACACACACACACAAACACACACACACACACACACACACACACACACACACACATACCTATAGACCTACACCTACATCCTCACGGCAGCTGAGAGGCGCTAGTCATGCCCGGACCATTACTAAAGGCTCCTGCTGACCGCCCGTCGCTCCACATAACTTCCACAACACACGCCTCGCTATCACATCGTCCCGCGCCTCACCTCTGTCCGCCTCCTGCCTGCCGGGGACATGTTGAAAAGACTGCCGAGTGTCTATTTTTATTAACGAGGCGAAAAATCCTGGCCCCTTAGTGCCTAGCTGCTTAGTGACTGATATTTGATGCCAGAAGGGAATAGTACGGTTCTTCTAAATTTCAGCTGTATTTTATCATAGTTTACCATATTATCAGGTAAACATAGGCATAATTTTATGCATGAGACCTTAAGATAGAATGGAATTTTCGTCTCGTTAAAGAAAATAGACTATAGCGTCCCCTTTGCCACACCGCCATCGACATCTCCTTTGGCAGTCTACGGGAGTCTACTGGCAGAGTCTACGGCTGCCCTCACACTTGTTCTTCATCTATACTGGCTACTGGTAAAGTCGTAAGGGAGGAAGCTAAAAACCGAGGGTAAAAAGAACATAAGAACATAAGAAAATAAGGAAGCTACAAGGAAAGGGAAAGATGCTCGAGGGGATGAAAAAAAGTGAAGGCAGGAAGTAATGTGGAGGGAAGGAAGAATGAATGGAAACTTTAAATGTAAGAAGAGGGAATAAAACAACGAAGAATGAATCGATGAAAAGAAAGAGTGAAAACTGAAAAGAGTGAATGAGTGAACAGAAAGGGAAAGATGCTTGAGAGAATTAATGGGAGGAAGGAAGAATGGGAACCTTGAATAAGATATGACATCAGGTGTGAAGATAATATTAATGTCGCTGTGATCTATAAAGAAGCCACTCTATATACGGGAAACTCGTCCGGAACATGTATTAATGCTACGGGGACGTGCTTTTGGTTATGAGCCACTCGTAAATAAGGTTCAGAAGGGATTAGAGAGAGAGAGAGAAGAGAGAGAGAGAGAGGAGAGAGAGAGAGAGAGAGAGAGAGAGAGAGAGAGAGAGAGAGAGAGAGAGAGAGAGAGAGAGAGAGAGAGAGAGAGAGAGAGAGAGAGTGTGTGCGTGCGTGTGTGTGTGTGTGTGTATGAAGTTCCAAAGAGACGCTGGAGCACCTGCCATCGATAACAAGTCTGGGTTACAAGTCTGGGCTACCTGGCGGCGCGTGACCCCAGCTGGCGTGGATCCGATACCTGGGGGCGGGGCGGGGCTGGACGGGACAGGGCGGGGCGGGGCGGGGCGGGGCGGGGCGGGACGGGGCGAGGCGTGGACCAGACAGCCGCGAGCCAAAACACAGCGCGAAGGGGGTGAAGGGAGGAAGAGGGAGTGAACAGGCCTAGAGAAGGAGTGGGGAGGGAAGGGAGGGAGGGAGGGAGAGAGGGAGGGAAGGAAGGAAGGGAGGGAAGGAAGGGAGGGAAGGAAGGGAGGGAAGGAGGGGAGGGAGGGAAGGTGATGGAAGGTAGCTAGATGAGGTAGGGGTCAATACACGCTTATACGCTACACACACAACACACACACACACACACACACACACACACACACACATACATCACTTCCGGCGGCTTGGTCATGGCTGCCCTTCCTTAACCTTCCCTCCTCCTCCTCCTCCTTCGCCACACCCTTCCTCATATCTCTTCCCTTTCATCCACAATCTTGTGTATCGCCTTTCCTTTACTTTCTCCCTCACTTTCTTTACTTTTCCTAACACATATTATATTCCTCCGTGACATAACCAAAATCCCACCTTTCTCTGCCCCTGCTACTGGCCTGCTCTTGTACCCTGCCGCCCCTGTACCCTGCCGCCCCTGTACCCTGCCTGCCCCTGTACCCTGCCAGCCCCTGTACCCTGCCTGCCCCTATACCCTGCCTGCCCCTGTACCCTGCCGCTCCTGTACCCTGTCGCTCCTGCTCTCTTGCATCCTTTATTTTGATTCCTTTGATATCATTATATATAGTGCTTCTTTATTTGTATTTTTTCTTTATTTGGCTCCCTCAACGTAATTAGTTTTTTTTCATTCCCTCGTCGTTTACTATTTTTACGTTGTTTTACATAAATTTTTGTTCCTTTCTTCACATTTGAGTTCTTCGGTTTTACGTCTCTCTCTCTCTCTCTCTCTCTCTCTCTCTCTCTCTCTCTCTCTCTCTCTCTCTCTCTCTCTCTCTCTCTCTCTCTCTCTCTCTCTCTCTCTCTCTCTCTCTCTCTCTCTCTCTCTCTCTTGTCCCGCCCTTCTACATTCTCTCAGACCTTTCTACTCTTCCCTCTCTCACATATGTCCTATTCTTTTCATACCTTTTTTTTCATTTTATCGCGTCATCATATTTTCAACATCGTCCCGTCCTTTCTTTGATGCTTATAACTCTACTCATTTCTCCTCCAATTCTTCATCTCGTCTCTCATCCTTTCATTCTCCTATTCTTTCATCCTCGTCTCTCATCCTTTCATTCTCCTATTCTTTCATCCTCGTCATCTTCTCATCTCTGTTTCTTTCTCTTTATTACCGTCTTCGTCCCCAGGCAAAACCTTTTCTTTACTCTCCCTTCCCCTTCGTCTCCCTCCCTCTCCCTTCTCCTCTCTTCTCTTCTCACTCGCAACATCGCCAGACGAGATATCGAGGAGGGAGAAAGAGAAGACCCAACGCGGGGGTATAATAAATGGTAGCGCCGTGCAGGGAATGTCTCAGGCGGGAATGAATGGGGGTCTGCCAGGCTTGCTTTTCATTCGTAAACAAATAAAGTAGCATAGGTGATGGGAATGAATGACTACGCAAGGATTGGCTAAAGATTATATTCATGTACTTTATGTGTGTTTTTTTTGTTGCTTTTTTTTCCCATCTTCATCTTCGTATTTTCTGTAGTTCTCTGTAGTGTAGTGGTGTCTTCGGTGATGGTGGTGTGAGAGGAGCAGTATCACAAGTATAATTATTGGGTGTACGTACATTTATATGGGTCCAGCCAGGATAGTGAGGTTTTAGTATTTGCGAGGCAGCGGTGAAAAGACTCAAAAGTGCGTCGAGAGTGAGGGACGTGACAGGTTTACGACGCAACGAAACGCTTTGGTGCCCCGCGTGAACCCGTGATACAGAACAGATACTTTTTTGATAGCAGTGAATACATGATACAGGAAAGATGCAAAAGAGTGAACCAGGAGTGAGCCAGGAGTGAACCAGGAGTGTGATATAAGAGGCACGCAAAGATTATGAGGAATAAGTTAGTGAATGAATCTCAATAAATCGGTAAAAAATATTCGTATACAAGTCAGTAAGCAAATCCCTGAATATATGTGTGAATATATTAATGAATTAAGCAATGGAATGTGTATGTAAATGAAGATGATTTAATGAATGTGTTAATATTATAGCTCAATGCGTAACGTCTATAGGTAACTTACACATTATACATTAATTTCACATTCATTGACACACTTTTCTAAAATACATATCAGTAAATATTTCAAACAAGCATATCAGCCATTAGCTACGTAATTAACAAACACAAAGGCCTTAAAAAAACATAGTAAGATGCTTCGCTTAGCCACAAACACTTAAGACACCCTCAAAGGCTCTGCAACGCTGACGCAGACTGACGCAGACTGACGCAGTGCGTCACGTGCACCTAACAGGACTCGCCGCCCCTATACTCCGTTCCACCTTCATCACCTCATCGCCCTCATCCATCACCAAGGGGCACTAGAGAACCTCCCCCTCCCTCTACCTCCACCTCCCCCTATACGTGCCTCTAGCTTCCCCCCACACCCTCAACCCCACCTCCCCCTACGTGCCCCAAACATCCCACTCACACTCAACTCCCACCTCCCCCTACGTGCCTCAAGCATCCCCTACTCTCAACCCCACCTCCCCCTACGTGCCCCAAGGATCCCCCCCCTTCCAACCCCCACCTCCCCCTACGTGCCTCAAGCATCTCCCGCCACCCTCCCCCTACGTGCCTCAAGCTTCCCCCCCATCCTCAACCGTACCTCCCCTATACGTGCCTCAAGCATCCCCTACTCTCAACCCCCACCTCCCCCTACATGCCCATAGGGTCGCATCCCCCTCAACCCCACCTCTCCCTACCGTGCCTTAAACAGCCCCCGCCGCTCCCTCGTCTCCTCTGAGGGCTAAGCTAATGAGCATCTGAGTGATCGCCACCTTACGACCTCTTCCGTCAGGTGTGTGGCAGGTATTTTGTCTTCCGAGGCCCCCGCACCCTCCGCCCATCAGCCTCGAGGAGATTTCTGATTACCTCGAGTATTTTCTTGCCTTGTAATGTTATGTAAAAGTGAACGGGGACCGAGAAAGGCTAAAATGATATCAAAGGGTGACCGCAGCTCCACTAAGCCGAGAATAAAGTGTTTCCTAAGGCGTGTGTGACAAGCTTCCACAAGGCTAGTCTCTCTCTCTCTCTCTCTCTCTCTCTCTCTCTCTCTCTCTCTCTCTCTCTCTCTCTCTCTCTCTCTCTCTCTCAACGACTTGGATAGTGGGATTAGCAGTGATATCAGCAAGTTTGCTGATGATACTAAGTTAGGTAGGATTATTGGATCACAGTCTGACGTAAACATATTGCAGGGAGACTTAGATAAACTTAACGAGTGGGCAGTCAGATGGCAGATGGAATTTAATATTGATAAATGTAGCATTATGAATGTTGGTAGAAAAAACCCTGGTAATAGATACACCATAAGCAATGTATCGCTGAAAAGATCAGAAGGTGAAAAAGATCTTGGAGTGAGGGTGAGCCCAGACCTCCGACCTAGGAAACAATGTATTGAGGCCAGAAATAGAGCTAATAGAGTATTAGGATTCATTACCAGAAGTGTTAAAAGTAGAAGTGCGGAAGTTATTCTAAAGCTTTATCTGGTTTCTAGTCAGGCCTCACCTAGACTATGCAGTTCAGTTTTGGTCTCCATATTACAGGATAGATATAGTGTTGTTAGAAAAAGTGCAGAGAAGGATGACCAAAATGATACAAGGGATGCGTACCTTTAGTTATGAGAGGAGATTGAAGTTATTAAAATTACACTCACTCGAGAGACGCAGAGTAAGGGGCGATCTGATAGAAGTTTTTAAGTGGATAAAGGGATTTAATAAAGGAGAGGTAGGAAAAGTTCTTACGGCTTTTAACCAGGGTAGAACAAGAAGTAACGGATTCAAGCTGAAAAAGCGTAGATTTAGAAAGGAAATAGGGAAAAACTGGTTCACAAATAGGGTGGTGAATGAATGGAATGGTCTCAGTAGACAGGTAGTTAGTGCTGAGTCATTGGGGAGCTTTAAAGGGGAGCTGGATAGGTTCATGGATGGGGATGAAAGGTGGATGTAGGTAGTGTTAGGTGACAGGAACTACCACGTGTAGGCCTCGCGGCCTCTTGTAGCTTCCTTATTTTCTTATGTTCTTATGTTCTTATGTTCTTGTATACCCAAACCACAATGCAAAACCCATCAATAACAAATACAGAAACCTATATCAACTATTTAACTATCTCATTCCCAAAGGCTGGTCGTCGCCACTCCCGCGAAAGTGACGTCGGGAGGAAGGATAGGGTGATGGTGGGGGAGGGAGGGAGATGGAGAGGGGAGGAGGAATGCTGTCAGGGTGCCGTTATACATAGGAATACATAAGGAAGAACAGATACCAGGAGACCTATTGGGGATCGTTGGGGGGTGATGGTGGCAGGGGTGATGGTGATGGAGGGGGGGCAAGGGCTGTCAGGGTCCTGTTGGAGGGTGATGGTGGCAGGGGTGATGGAGGTGGGGGAGTAGAGGCTGTCAGGGTGCCGTTGGGGGTGATGGTGGCGGGGGTGATGGGGGTGGGGGAGTAGAGGCTGTCTGGGTGCCGTTGGGGGTGCTGGTGGCGCGGATGATGGAGAAGGGGTGGGGGGGTTGTAGAGGCTGTCAGGGTGCCGTTGGGGGGGCGCGGCGGTAAGGTGTTGTGACAAGCGGCGGGCCAGGCAGTGCGCGGGGCTCGTGTACAGTATTCATCGGGAGGCTCATCTGACGGCCACTCAAGACTTATCACCCGGGCTGGTCACGCTGAATGGGACGAATGCCCTCTTGCACACACACACACACACACACACACACACACACACACA
This sequence comes from Chionoecetes opilio, assembly GCA_016584305.1. Lineage (NCBI taxonomy): Eukaryota > Metazoa > Arthropoda > Malacostraca > Decapoda > Majidae > Chionoecetes > Chionoecetes opilio. Next base: position 564,154 of record JACEEZ010007257.1, read on the forward strand.
CCCACACACACACTCGCGCGATGGTCAGGTGACAGCGTGCCAGGCTCCCATTCTGTGGGTAGGCGGTTCGAATCCTCGCGCTCCCGGGGATTTTTCACTGACAAATTCGGGCGGTTACTGTCCCCATTGAGCAAGGGGATGGGGGTGTGTGGTGTGTGAGGTCCCAGCATTGCCCAAAGATCGGTAATAATGAGCTCCAAGCTCGCACTGAGAGGGTGAAAACTGGCGATCACGAGCCAGCTCGCGTGGACAAGACCATGGGTGAATAACATACACACGTATACGTAGTTTCACAACTGATTACAAAACACATCTTTAGAGGTCTTTAAACAGCCGATGTTAAAGCTGTTAACGATGTAACGATGTTACTCTACTTGTGTTTGTGTGCGTGTGTGTGTGTGTATGTGTGTGTGTGTGTGTGTGTGTGGGTGTGGGTGTGAGTCATTCACCCATGGTCTTGTCCCCGCGAGTCGGACTCGCGATCGCCATGGTTTCACCCTCCCGGAGTGAGCTTGGAGCTGATTATAAATGATCAATTATTAGATTAGCGATCTTTGGGCAATGCTGGGACCTCACACACCTCACATCCCCATCCCCCTCAAGGGGGACAGAGTAACCATTCGAAGTTGTCAGTGAAAAATCTCCGGGAGCAGTGAGAATTCGAACCGGCTAACCACAGAATGGCAAGCCAACGCTCTATCCACTTCACCATCGTGACGGTGTGTGTGTATGTGTGTGTGTGTGTGTGTGTGTGTGTGTGTGTTACATCATCCCCTATACAGAGAGTCCAGGGGCGGCATGAAGCCATAAAGCCGCGGGTGCATGGGTGAGTGCGTCAGGGCCGGAACCCATAAAGCGGCGCCTTATCTGACGACTCAATCCACAGCCACGATTTACCGCCAATATAAAAACAGATAAATGCGAGCGGCTTCCCATGACTCAGGCGCCGCACCAACCCCTGCCTTGTAATACCCTGATGTGGCCTAGCCCAACGTGCCTTCTGTTGTCACTGTCACTGTCCTTAACGTGCAGGTGGCGAGGGGGAAGGAAGGAGTAAAGGAGGAAGATGGGAAGGAAGTTAAGGAGGAAGGGGGAAGGAAGTTAAGGATGAAGGTGGGAAGGTGACGGGAAGGTGGCGTAGGGAAAGGAAGAAGTAAAGAAGGAAGGTGGGAAGGAAGTTAAGGAGGAAGGGGGAAGTAAAGGAAGAAGGTGGCGAAGGGAAAGGAAGAAGTAAAGGAGTAAGGTGGGAAGGTGGCGAAGGGAAAAGAAGGAGTTAAGGAGGAAGGGGGAAGGAAGTAAAGGAGGAAGGTGGGAAGTAAAGGAGGAAGGTGGGAAGGAAGTTAAGTAGGAAGGGGGAAGGAAGTTAAGGAGGAAGGTGGGAAGGTGGGAAGGTGTGTTGCGAGGGTTAAGATAGTTGCCTTGCCGTTAAGAGACCTGTCAACACTACGCCGAAAAAATGTGTTACAAATATAATCGATGTGAAAGTTGAGAAGGCGAAAAAAATATTTGTTTTTATTATTAGCATTAGTAGTAGTAGTCGATGTAGTAGAAATGAGTAGTAGTAGTAGTAGTAAAGTAAAAGTAGTAGTAAAGTAGTAGTAGTAGTAGTAGTAGTAGTAGTAGTAGTAGTAGTAGGTAGTAGTAGTAGTAGTAGTAGTAGTAGTAGTAGTAGAGTAAAAGTAGTAGTAGTAGAAGTAGTAGATATAATTGTGTTACATCTGATCGGAGCGTTAAGGTTGAGAAGGAGAAAAAATATCATTATTATTATTATCAGTATATTATTATTATTATTATTATTATTATTATTATTATTATTATTATTATTATTATTATTATTATAGTAGTAGTAGTAGTAGTAGTAGTAGTAGTAGTGATAGCAACACCAGTAACAGCATCAGTGTTTTATTCTCAATACAGGATAAAGTTACCTTCTCTCAGTCACGCCCTCTGATTCCTGCACCTTTCCTAACCTGACTCACGTGTTGCCAATCTTGATAACCAGGTATCTATTTCACAGACAGACAAAATATCCCAGAAAGAATAGAAAATTGAAAAAGAAAATCGCAACTTGAATGATTTTTTTGTTGGTCTAATAATCTGCACATCTGTGAATTTTTCGTCGGTTTGTCATGTTATCTAATTTCCCGTGTCCTTCTTAACCTTCACGCCCTTTCTTTACCCTGCCCTCCCGTACCCTAGCCTGCCCTACCCTGCCCGCTCCTACCCTGTCCTGCTCTGTCCTGCCTTACGTAACCCACCCTATACCCTGCCCTACCTTTCCTCCCCTACCCTGCCCTAACGTACCGTACCCTACCCTATCTTGCCTTACCCTACCCTGCCCTACCCAACCCTACCCTACCCTGCCCTACGCTGTCCTGCCCTTCCCTACCGTGTCGTACCCAACCCTACCCTGCCTTACCATGCCCGCCTCTGCCCTACCGTACCTTACCCTACTTTAACCTGCTCTGCTCAACGCTACCCTGCCCCACCCTACCGTACTGTACCATACCCTGTCTTACCCTACCATAACCTGCCCTACCCTACCATACCCTTCCTCACCCAGACCTATACCCTGGCCTGCCGTACCCTACCTTACCCTGCCCTACCCTGCCCTACCCTGCCTTGGCCTGCCCTGTCCTGCCCTGTCCTGCCCTCCGTCTATACAGCACCGCCCTGCCCCGCCGTCATGTTACCTGTGTGGACTGTGGCGAGGGTCAACGTTTTCTAGACACCTTTTTTTGCCTTTGTCTGGAGTAGAAGTAGTGCGTCCGTGTTTCCCCGCAGGCTGACCGGCGGCGGGGCGAGTGACGGGCGGAGCGACGCGGGGCCCTTTGATGCGGTGGCGAACACGCAGGCGCCGCAGAGATGGTTTAGCTAAGTGTTACCTTGAATCCAGGCCATTTTTCCTGTTTTCTATTTCTGGGTAAACACTACTGACGGCGCCAATGACCCGCAAGTATAAGGTTCCAAATGTAAGGCCCTGAAAAAATTGGAGCCAGAGGATGAGAAGGAGTAGTGGGATAAAGAAGATGGGAAGGAGAAGACAGAATATATGAGCCAGAGGAGGAAAGGAATTGGAGGATAGAGAAGAAGGGAAGGAGGAGAAGGAGAAGGAGCAGTGAGATAGAGAAGAAGGGAAGGAGGAGAAGAAGAAGGGAAGGAGAAGACAGAATTGGTAATGGTAAGATGATGATGATTGGGTGAACGAGAACAACGAGAACAACGAGGACGAGGCCAGGCTATGAGGTGGAGGTCTCGTGAAGTTGGAGTGGTGGTTGTCTCGACGGTGGTTGAGTCGTCCTGCTTTTCAACCTACTCGTTCATTTCCCTCCTCTTCCTCAACCTGGTGACTATACTGTACGGCAAGCATCTGAGGGAGTCTATGTGTGTGTGTGGGTGTGTGTGGGTGGGGGGGGGGGGGCAAGCACATTATCTTTTAACACGTGACGATACAAATTGTTTTGTTATCAAAGGGACGATCAAGGAAAAGTAAGAAGACATCACCTGGCGAAAGGGGGAACTAACTCCTTCTCTCCCTCCTCCAGTTATCTCAGAGGACAGTTAGGAAAGAAGTGTGGAGATAAAAGGTGAGTTTGGAAGGAGGTAGGGAGAGTAAAAGAGAAAAAAAATAGGCAGGAAATGTTGTGGTTAAGTTCTGCATTACATGAAGGATAAATAATTATAAGAACAAAAAACAACGTTACAACATGCTGATTTTGGAAGAGTGAAAAAGCGAGAAAAGAATGCGGAAAAGGAGGAAAACATGCGGAAAAAGGACAAGCTGCGGATACAAAAAAAAAAGGATATTGTAAGGAAGTGTCAAGGAAAAATTGACGTAAATAGAGGAAGTATGGCGAGGGAAGAGGGGGAAGAGGAGGAAGGAAGGAAGGAAGGAAGGAAGGAAGGAAGGAAGGACGGAAGAAGGAAGGAAGGAAGGAAGGAAGGAAGGACGGAAGGAAGGAAGGTAGGAAGGAAGGAAGGAAGGAAGGAAGGAAGGAAGGAAGGAAGGAAGGAAGGAAGGAAGGACGGAAGGAAGGAAGGAAGGAAGGAAGAAAAATAAGGTAAGGTTAGATTAGGTTAAGGGAGGTAAAAAAAAAAGCCAGGTAGAAAGCCAGGAAGACTCCTAGATATCAAAATTATGCATCGTACTCTAAAATTACCTTCCTCCCCTATGAAAATGTAAAATAAATACAGTTTCTTGATCACACACACACACACACACACACACACACACACACACACACACACACACATACACACACACACACACACACACACACGCGCACACACACACACACACACACACACACACACACACACACACACACACACCTGTTACCGGGTTAGTGATGAGATGTTACACACACTCGTGAATTTAGTGAACGAGGCAGCGAGTCAAATATTTCGTTGAACCTTAGGTGAGGTTAGGTTCCGTGGGGGAGGGGGGAGGGGGAGGGGGGAGGAGGGAGGAGGGGGAGGGAAGGGTGTGAGGAAGGGGGGGCAAGGGGGGGTAGGTGGAGCAGGGTAAGGGGGATAAGGGGGGGAGGGTAAGGTTGGTCAGGGGAAGGGAGGGAAAGGTAGGTACGAGTAAGATAGGTTAAGGGGACGGAGGGAGGGAAGGGATTGGTTACGTAAGAGAGGATAAATGAATGAAGGGATGGGTAGGAAGGGATGGGTAAGGATGGGGTATGGTATGAGAACCGAAGGGATAGATGGGCAAGGAAGGGCATGGTAAAGATGGGAAAGAAAATAGAAAAATGGAAATGGAATCGGAAATGGATGGAAAATATAAATCAGAAAAGAAAGGTGAGATTTGGAGAGGAAAAGGGTACAAGAGATGAAGATAGGAAAATGTTAGCAGATGCGACCCCTGATAACAGATAAATGAAAAAGAAAAGGAGAGGAGATGAAGTTAAATGAAGAAGTGGAAAAAGGCGGGAAAAAGGCGGGAAAAAAGCGTGAACAGGTAAATTAAGGAATGGTACATTTTTTGGAATGGAGAAAAGGAAGGGAAAGGAAAGAGAGAAATGCAAGAGAGGGCACTCGAAATAGACGTGAATAAATAAGGCACTATTTCCATAACGTACCAAGCGCCAAACACACGGAATAGTTTTTTTGCACCAATGTATATAACAGCATTTTTTTTGCTAAGTAGCTTGCGGCCTCTTGTAGCTTTCTTATTTTCATATTGTTCTTATGTTCTAACAGTTAATGAGAGTATAATGACAGATGGAAACGAGATGAGTAGAGAAGGGGAAAGAAAGCATGGAATAGAAAGAGACAGAGGAGAGATGGGAAGGAAAGGAACGGAAAAGGAGAAATCAGATGAGTAGAGAAAAGGGGAAAAGAAAGGATGGAATAAAATAGGATAGAGGAGAGGAGGGGAAGGAAAGGAAAAGGAGAAGTTCCATAACAAGGTGATGAGTTAAGTGAGGTAATAGTAGTGTGTGTGTAGGGAAGGGAGGGAAGGGAGGGAAGGGAAGGAAAGGGAAGGGAAGGGAGGGGAAGGGAAGGGATGGAGGGAGGGAAGGAGCATCAGATAGCAATTGAAAAGGGAGCAGGGGAAGGGAGGGATGGGAGTGGAGAGAAAGAGAGAAACGATGGAGGAGGAAGAAGGAGAAAATAGGGTGCGGAAGGTAAGGATGGAAGGAGGATGGTAAGGAGGATACTGTAGATGATGAAAAGAAGGAGGTAGGAGTAGGAAGGAAAGGGAAGGAGGAAAAGGAAGGAGGAAAGGGTAGTAAGGAGGGTATTGTAGATGATAATAAAGGGAGGTAGGAGTAGGGCAGAAAGGGAAGGAAGAAAGGGCAGGAGAAACGGAAGGAGGAAAGGATGGTAAGGAGGATATTGTAGATGATAATAAAGGGAGGTAGGAATAGGGAGGCAAGGGAAGGAAGAAAGGGCAGGAGGAAAGGGCAGGAGGAAAGGGTACAAAGGATCATCAGGATACTATATGGGAGGTTTGGGGGGAGGGAAGGGAGTGGAAGTAAAGGGAAGGAGTTACATCACTGAAGAAACGGATGTAGAGGAGGAGGAAGAGGAAGAGGAGGAGGAGGAGGAGGAGGAAGAAGAAGAAAAAGAAGAAGATAGGTATTGACAGGCAAAAAGAATAAAAAAAGACAAGCGAGAAGACTACAATGACAGAGAGGAAAAAGAGGAGGAGGAAGAAGATAAGTATGAGGAAGCTAAGAGGAGGAGGAAGAGGAATGGAGGAGGACGAGGAGGAGGAAGAAGATGAGTATGAGGAGGCTAAGAAGACGAGCTGGAGGAGGAGGAGGAGGAGGAGGAGGAGGAGGAAGAAGAGGAAGAAGGCGAGACGGGGTCGTGCACCAAGACGGGATGAATGAACGCGTGGCGAAGAATACTAATGATGAGGAGGAGCAGGAGGAAGAGGAGGAGGAGGAGGAGGAGGAGGAGGAGAGGAGGAGGAGGAGGAGGAGGAGGAGGAGGAGGATGCGTGTCTTGCGGCAGATTGGACACGAGAGAAGATGAAGACGAAGAGGAAAGACGCGGGGGATGATTAGGAAGATTGTAAAAACATTGCATAAAGAATACTACTACTACTACTACTACTACTACTACTACTACCACTACTACTACTACTACTACCACTACTACTACTACTACTACTACTACTGCTACTGCTACTACTACTACTACTACTACTACTACTACTACTACTACTACTTCTACTACTAATACCGTTAACAACACTATAGTCGCCACTGCACTAATGTCACCAGGCGCCATATATTACGCCTTTTAGCATTATTAAAGACTTGTATGTGCCACTAAAGAGGCATGCACAGTAGTTTATATTATGTACTTCAGTGGCACATACAAGTCTGTAGTGATGCTAAATTTCGTAATATTCGCCTGTAAAATTTGCCTGGCGACATTAGTACAGTGGCGACTATTGTTATTGACGAAACTACTACTACTACTACTACTACTACTACTACTACTACTACTACGACTGCTACTGCTACTACTGCTACTGCTACTACTACTACTATTACTATTACTACTACTACTACTACTACTACTACTACTACGACTGCTACTACTGCTACTGCTACTACTACTACTATTACTATTACTACTACTACCGCCACCATTACTTTTACCGCCGATGATAATAATGATAACGATGATAGAAACAGTGATGATAATAATAATAAAAAAATGATGCTAATACCAATAACAACAATGATATGATTAATGAAAATCGCAAGAAGATGAAGAAGAAGAGTACGAAGAAAGAAGAACAAGAGAAAGAAGACAAGAAGAAAAAGAGGAGAAAGAAGACAAAAATATATTCTTTTTGCCTCCTCCCTAATCAACCAACCTCTCCCTAGGACACTCCTAGATGTAATAATGTGACAAGGACATCGTGTGTGTGTGTGTGTGTGTGTGTGTGTGTGCATAGAGTCTACACAGATGCAAATGCAAGTACTAATGAAGCAAGTGGCGAATTATTACAGTTATTACCATTTACACACACACCACACACACACACACACACACACACACAGACACACAAAGCGAGGATTCGAACCGGCTACCACTGCTGGTCTGCTATTCAGTGGTACCCGGTTCGAATCCTCGCTGCTCACGGGGGTTTCTCACTGACAAATTCGGGCAGTTACTGTCCCCCTTGAGCAAGGGGATGGGATGTGTGGTGTATGAGGTCCCAGCATTGCCCAAAGATCGGTAATACGAGATCTCGTAATGACCTCCAAGCTCGCACTGAGAGGGTGAAACTGGCAATCGCGAGCCAGCTCGCGTGGACAAGACCATGGGTGAATAACACTACAATAAACAAAGAGAAATCAAGCGAGAACCCAATGAAAGAAGAATAACCGAGGAGGAAGAAAAGAGGAAGAAAAAAGAAGACAAAGTTACAAAGAAAACAGTAATAATAAATAGAGATGAAATAAAAGACAGAAGAAAAGCGATAAAAGAGAAAGAAAAGAGGAAAAGAAGTGAAATGACAGTTAAAGAGAAAAGGAGAGAAAGAAGAGGACGTTAACCACAATATATTTTCACCAATACCTATATAAATTGTGACCTGGCTACTACTTCTCGTGGAGGAGGAAGAGGAGGAAGATTAAGATGTGTGCGTGCGTTAAGAGGCTGTGTGGTGTTGGTGTTGTGTTTGTTTATGGCTGAAAAAAATATATGTTTATTGCTTGTCAAAATAACATGTCCGTGTGTGTGTGTGTGTGTGTGTGTGTGTGAGTGTGAGTGTGTGTGTGTGTGTGTGTGTGTGTGTGTGTGTGTGAGTGTGTGTTGTGTGGTGTGTGTGTGTGTGTGTGTGTGTGTGTGTGTGTGTGTGTGTGAGAGAGTGAGAGATTGATTGATTGATTGATTGATTGTTTATTAGGTTTAACATAACATACATAAAGTTGATTATACATTAATAATTATATACAAGCCGCGGTCCATTGAGCCGAGACTCTTTATGGACCTGATGCCTTAGATTTTTTTAAAAATTACAACAGTCGTGGCGTAGTCGTAGAGAGAGAGAGAGAGAGAGAGAGAGAGAGAGAGAGAGAGAGAGAGAGAGAGAGAGAGAGAGAGAGAGAGAGAGAGAGAGAGAGAGAGAGAGAGAGAGAGAGAGAGAGAGAGAGAGAGAGAGAGAGGAGAGCGAGAGGAGAGGAGAGAGAGAGAGAGAGGAGAGAGAGAGGAGAGAGAGAGAGAGAGAGAGAGAGAGAGAGAGAGAGAGAGAGAGAGAGAGAGAGAACAAAAGGCTAAAGCGAAATAAAAGAAATCAAGAAGCAAATAAAAATAAAGAAATATATATAAATAAACCTTGAGGAAAACTTGTCTTATAAAATTAATTTCGTCATAGGAATCTATTTGTTGATAAGAAATGTAAATGTATAAAGTAGAAAACACAACAAACACTTACACGTTATAACTTTTTTGTTTATTTCTATGAAGCAAAATAAATAAAATGAAGACTTGAAGATTTGAAGATTCACAAATAAATATTAGTAGTGACAATAGTAGATAACAAATAGTATAATAATAGATCATAATAATATGGTATAGATAATTATAATAGTATAATAGTAAACAAATAAATAGTAGACAAAATAAATGGATCCGAAGATGAATACACAAAAAGAAGAAGAAAGTAGCGAATAAAAAAAAAAAAAAAAAAAAAAAAAAAAAAAAAAAAAAAAAAAAGGGAAAGTAGTAAAGGAGAAAAAAGAAGAAGAGGTAAAGGAGAAGGCGAAAATGGAGGGGAAAGAAAAGAAAAGAAATGAAGGAGAGAAGGACAAAGGAACAGAAAGAAGGAGGAGAAGGAGGAGGAGGAAGAGAAGGAGCAACAAAAATGCCTAAAAGTCCCAAACAACTTTATAAAACTTTCTCGTCCTATAAAAGTTTCACCTGATTGATTATTATTTTTTACAGGCGTTCATTGATTACTTTCTTTTACAGGTGTTCATTGATTACCTGGAGACGGTGCCGGAAAAAAAATGTTCAAAATGTAAAAGCTTAGGAGGAAAATTGTTGAGGTGAAGAACTGAAATCAAGGAAGTAGAAGGAATGAAGGAGTTGGCGAAGGACAAGGAGGAGGATCTCTGGGGGTCAGTCAGGGTCATTCAGGGTCATTGAGGTAGCTTCCAGGGTAGCATGACGCCTAACGCTGTACAGGGGTCGTGAGAGGCGCCAGAGGATGAGGATTAGGGTATTGATATTTTTTTACAGGAAGGATGAGCCATGGTGAAGGATTGTTAAATGACACGTAAGAGTGGAGATAAAGAGAGATGGAACGAAGGAGTAGATACGTAGAGGAGTTCAGATATCGAAGGTGATGATTAGTACGAGAGGTAGAATACCGTAGAGAGAGTCAGATATTGACAGTGATGATATTTGAGAGAGGTTCACTGATGAGAGTAAGAGGATGAGATGTATAGTCAGACGGAGAGCGGAGAAGTCAATGAAAGAGAGGAGAATGGAGGAGAGATAAGAAGAGAAGGATGAAGAGTAGGGAGAGAAGGAGAGGACTGAGGGGAGCAGGGAAGGGAGAGAGCCGGGAGAGACAGTAGATGGACGGTGATGAGGAGGAGAGAGAGAAGGAGTAAGAGAGAGAGAGGAAGGGAGAGCAGAAGAGATGAGACGGAGATGGAGAGAGAGAGAGAGAGAGAGAGAGAGAGAGAGAGAGAGAGAAGAGAGAGAGAGAGAGAGAGAGATTTTTTACAATGATGCATATTTAAAAAACAATCTCTTGACCTTTTTTCTATTGAAGATGGAACGTCGAAGGAAAGAAAAAAACAATATCAAAGTGACACGGATTGCCAGGGACACTCAAATGGAGACCCCAGGTGAAGGAAGAGAAGGAGAGAGGGAGGAATGGAGAGAATGAAAAAAGGAAGGAAGAAGGAAGGACAGAGGGGGAGTAGTGATAAGATAACATGAGTGTGTCTACCAAGTGACCATGACAAACTGATAACATGATGATGCAAAGAATAAAAAAAAATGAAAATTCTAAAGACAAAGATATCCAATGGAAGTATTGCAAGAAGATCAAGCGAAGAAGAACAGCAAACTTTTAATTAAATGATAAAAAAACAAAACATGATGAAAACTATAAAGAAGAAATAGAAAAAATTATATATACCAAAAAAAAAAGTTCGTGTCATAATCTTAGCAAGTAAATAATTGTAATCAGGTAACAATAAAAAAACAACAACTAAGAAGCAAAGAAAGAAGCAGTGCATGTCAATAATAATTTTTATTTTTATTTCAACAGTTATTAACCCCTTCACGCCCAGATCTTTCCTTTGCTATATAAAATAATTGTTATTAGCTATAAAATTACAAAAAGCAACTAAATATACCAAATTAGTTAATGGACAAAGATACTAAACAAGTCATATCTATAAATCATTGCTTATATTAATTAAAATCGTCTAATGGTACCCAAATTACAATGGCAATTACGTTTTGGACCTCAAGGGGTTTATCACGCAGACGGCTTAAAAGGTAGATAAGTTAAGACAGTGAATGTTCAGAATGTGTTTTAAGCTCACACAAACATTTTTACTTCTTCTATTTCCTCCTCCTCCTCCTCCACGCCAGCCTCCTCCTCCTCCTCCTCCACCCCCTCCTCCACCCCAGCCTCCTCCTCCTCCCCCGCTCCCTCGTCTTCTCCTTCTTCCTCTGCTCCCTTTGTTCCAGTAAGGCGAGGATCACGACGACCAGCAGCAGTTAAGGCGCCCTTAACGATCACAACCTTCAACAAATTTCAGGTTCTTGGCGAAATGAAGGAAGACGTTCACGCGACCAGATTGATCGGAGACTCAATTCTCCGAGGACAACTGGTGGAGTTTTGTGGTAGGGTTCCAAGTGATAAAAGGAAGCGTTTCTGTTTCCCAGGAGCCAGACTCGACGACATCACTGCAGCTTGTGATGACGTCACCAAAAACACTAACGATAACACTCTCTATGTCATTCATGCAGGAACCAACGACGTGTACAGTAGCGGATCTGAAGAAATACTGGACAAGTACAGGAAGTTGATCCGGAAATTCAAGACTAAAACTAATCATATCATTATTTCAGGAATTCTCCCCAGACTGGGAGTTGGCCAACGCTTTTACGATAAAGCGTTCAACATAAATAACCGGCTAAGGTCTCTTTGTGCACAGGAAAATGGTGACTTCGCAAACTTCTGGGATAATTTCTACGAGGACCCCATCCTGGTTGAGGATTCTATCCTGTTTGGGGATGACGGACTCAACCTCAGCCCCGTTGGCCACGCACGATTAGGACGTCTGCTAAATGATAAAGTTTCTTTTTACAGATCAAAAAAACAGCGAGCGGACGGCGGTAGCAGCATCACCTTAACCCCTTTCTTACCCCACAGCAACGCTGGGTCACGTTTTGTTTCCGCAAATACTAATCAAAGTAACGTAATCAAGCGCCCTGTTACAGTGGACCCTAGACACCCTGCCGGTAAACCCTCACGCAAGGTTACCAAAACTATTAAGGAACTTAAATTACTATACACAAATGCCAGAAGCATTATTTTAAAGCGTAATGAATTATTGGCTTAAGTTGTTGCCGAAACGCCAGATATCGTCAGTATCACTGAAAGTTGGTTCAACACCAAAGATAAACATTTATATCTGAAATAGCCATTCCAGGCTAAAAGACACTCCTAAATTGTCGTACGCATAAAGCAGGTGGAAGTGTCATTCTTTACACTAAAGATAATTTGCAAGCAATCGAAATCGATAAAGTAAATCAAGATCATTATGACTCAGTCTACGCAAAGATTAAGCTAAACGGTAAATTGCTAACTATTGGGACAGTATATCGTCCTCCTAAATCAAATGCGGAAGTAGATTGCCTCCTGAATGACGAGATAAAGTAAGTTGTCAACAATAATAACGATACAATTATATGCGGAGATTTTAACCTACCTCGTATAAACTGGAATAATAATTCTGCTGATAGAGAAGGTATGCGATTGCTTGATATGGTAAACGAAGTATATTTAAATCAGGTGGTCCGTGAGCCTACAAGGGATAATAGTATCCTAGATTTAGTTTTCACTACCGACATTGATCTGATTAATTATTGCGATATAGGTGAACATTTGGCAAACAGTGATCACAGGTTAATCAGAAGCGGCATAAATTGCAAGGTAGACATCACAGAAAATCGGTTATTAGTTCCCAATTATTTCAATGTTAGAGTTGTTGATCGATGGAACAAATTGCCAGCAAATGTTGCCGAAGCTAGCACAATAACTTAATTTAAAAACAGACTTGACGCGTACCATAAAGTAAATGGGTTTTGATATTGCCCTGCGAATTCATATTATAGTCCCCCGGATCGATTAGTGTTAGTGGTAGTTGTAGTTAGAATACTTCAAATCCTATCATTCTTCACTACGAAACTTCCATGTTCCTATCTTCTTTAGGGACATGGTATCCTTTTCCAACTGTCCTCTTACATGTAGTTGATAGTTAGTAGTATGTAGTACAACAGATAACGTAGTTATGGACAAATAGGTCTCCTGGTGTCTGTTAATCTTATGTAATCCTATGTAATCCTCCTCCTCCTCCTCCTCCTCCTCCTCCTCCTCCTCCTCCTCCTCCTCCTCCTCCTCTCTCTCCTCCTCCTCTTCCACCCCAAACTTGACCCAGCAAAATCCGTGGGGGTGGACGAAATCTCGCCGAGATTACTTGGCGAATGTCAGTCAACTTTCGCTCCCATTAAAGATTATTTTCAATAAATCGCTAATGGACAAAAATGTTCCTAGTATGTGGAAATTAGCTAATGTTACACCGATATTCAAGAAAGGGAGTAAGAGCCTCCCAAGTAATTATCGCCCAATTAGTCTAACGTCTGTGATTGTTAAACTATTTGAGAAAATATTGCGGGATAAAATAGTGTCTTTTCTCGATGAAAATAACTCAATATTAAACTCCCAGCATGGATTTCGAAATAAGAGATCCTGCTTAACAAACCTACTTGATTTTTGCAATGTCATTTATTCAAACTGGGACGCTAAAATTCCCTCGGATATAATATACCTTGATTTTCAGAAAGCCTTCGATAAAGTTCCCCATAAGCGACTTTTGACCAAGCTAAGGGTACATGGCTTAGGAGAGCAATTATGTTCATGGATTGGCGATTGGCTTTCAAATTGTAAACAACGGGTAGTAATAAATGGCGAGGCATCTGATTGGTTAGATGTTACTAGTGGGGTACCTCAGGGCTCGGTCTTGGGTCCTACTATTTTTCTTATATATATCAATGATCTGGACATCGGATTTGTATCTAAAATATCGAAATTTGCTGATGACACCAAATTAGGCGGTAAAGCATATACTAGAGAAAACTGCGAACTCATACAACGTGATCTCGACAAACTATCAGATTGGAGTGATAAATGGCTATCAAAATTCAATTCCGATATATGTAAAGTAATGCATATAGGCAACAATAACCTCAAATATAACTATCAAATGCAAAATAAATCGTTAACTGAAGTACAGCAGGAAAAGAATTTAGGTGTCATCATCAGTAATGATCTTAAAACCAGTACTATAAACCACTATATCTCTGGACTGTTTACGCGCCAGTGTTTTGAAATCGCCGCGCTGCATACTGGCCCCAACGGGCATCGTCAGTTTCACTAGAACGCTTGGTGTGGAAAGCTGTACTACCGCACTCATCTCCGTAAGTGTGCGTTTTTTGTATTTGTTATTATTCCGTGCATGTTTTTATTACTGTGACATAAAAGGTTGCTACCGATCCAAGCCTCGTGTCAAAATCAATTGGTTATGTGCCGGTTACCTGGCACATTCGGTCTAAAACATTTACAAGTGTAGGTCCTGCTATGACCTCTTCGTGAACAAGGAGACTTCACGTGAACATGCCGAGGTGAACGTACAAGTGGGTGACGACGAGGATGTGGAGTTACGCGGGCAGGATGTGGTCGTCGCCGTGAAATCATTCACAGATTTGTTGAGTCGCGGGAGGCTGGTGTGTCCCTCCCAGTTCGCTGTCTCTCTCACCAAGAACGTGTGCCACATATACAGGTGGCTTTGGAAGGAGAAGACGACGAGGTATACCCTGTTCGGCTGCAGCAAGCCCAAGGCGACCTTCCAGTAGCTCATTGACACCCTTGAGGAGGAAGACGACCCACATTGCGCTGTGCCAACAACCACTGTTTTCTCGAGAAGGTGTACTTCTCAATTCGACTTATCAGCGTTTGTATTTCATGGTCTCAGCCGCCAGATGTCCTTAGTGAGTTCTCCGGTTAGAAGAAAAATATGTGGACAACTTTAAATCTCTCAATGCATGAATATTTTTCTATATACTTTTGACCAGTGTATTTTTCTCTTTCTTTTTATGTATGTTGGGTAATATATATATATATATATATATATATATATTATATATATATATATATATATATATATATATATATATATATATATATATATATATTATATATATAATCTTTTAATTAAATGATCAGGGTGGGCATTTTCGAAGGGGCTCTAAACTACACCCTCTTAGCGTCCTAAGACCGACTTAGTTATACCGGGCTAAGAAGACTGGTAAGGAAGCATTTTCGAGCGTCATCTTAGCCTCGTGTAAGGCCAACATTTCTTAGTGCCACCACCTCCGCTTCAACCAATCAGCGCGCGCGACACAAGTCTGCATTTGGCGGGAAATACGTATACCACGCCGAGGGAGTCTCTCTCTCTCTCTCTCTCTCTCTCTCTCTTTCTCTTTCTCTCTCTCTCTCTCTCTCTCTCTCTCTCTCTCTCTCTCTCTCTCTCTCTCTCTGTCTCCTTTTTTTCTTCTATTATTTCTTCTCCCTCCTCTTCCTTCTCCCTTTTCATCCTCCACACACACATCATAGCCAGTATGTGATATTATCGTGAATAACGAAACTTTTTTTCTGGTGAGTTTTGATGTTTAAAATTAATCTGCTAACCGTTTCTGTCGCAAATATTTTTTTTTTATATATAGTTAGGTTAGGTATAGGTTCGGTTAGGTTCAATTAGTTTTTTGTCCTTTTGTTTCAAATCACAAAAAAGTTATTTGCGACATAACTGGTTAGCAGATTAATTAAAAACATATAAAAACTCACCAGATAAAAAAAGTTTCGTCCACCAAAGGAAGTAGTGTTCATCTGGAAATTAAAAAAAAAAATTCTCTTTTTTTTTAAGATATCCCTCTCCCCTAGCAAGCTTGGGGCTGCTGGTAGACAGGGTTTTCTGGTGAAGAGACAATATCCCAAGTGATTTACGAGTAAAGCAACGTACTAACCTCATCAAATAATATCCCAGCTAGGATAGAAACCATAAACTAGAAACCATATCTAGTCCACTCAAAAAAACACAGAAACCATATCTAGTCCACCCAGCCCACCCCAAACAGGGTTTTCACCATTAACCTCATCTAATGATCTCATCTCACCGCCTACCCAAGAAGCTTATTAATTAACCTAACCTCACCGATTAACAGTGGTGGAACAAGGGGTGTAAAAACGGGGGGGCACCATAGTTTTCATCTATAATAATATAAGCGAAAGTGTGTGTGTGTGTGTGTGTGTGTGTGTGTGTGTGTGTGTGTGTGTGTGTGTGTGTGTGTGTGTGTGTGTGTGTGTGTGTGTCCGCGATAGATTCCGCCCCCAGTGACGCAATCCCATCATATGGCACAGTTTTGGAACCAGGTCGACCAGAGGCACATTTTAAGCCCACTTATGGGATGATCCGATCACTTTTATTAAAATTTTTTTTAGTAGCCTATTAGCGAGAATTGTGAAAAAAAATGTGGGTTGCGAGAATTGAGGAAACCTTGATGTAGGGTGATGAGTAATGGGTGAGTGAATGGGTGGGGTGATGGGTAATGGGTGTGGGGTGATGGGTGAGTGAATGGGTGGGGGGTGATGGGTTGGGGGTGATGGGTGATGGGTGAGGGAACAGGTGGGGGGTGAGGGGTAATGGGTGAGTGAATGGGTGTGTGGTGATGGGTAATGAGTGAGTGAATGGGTGAGGGGTGATGGGTAATGGGTGAGTGAATGGGTGGGGGGTGATGGGTAATGGGTGAGTGAATGGGTTGGGGGTGATGTGAATGGGTTGGCGTTAATACATACATTTCTACATCCATGATTTCAGGAAAGTTAGAAGGGGCTATCTGGAGAGTCTGTGTTTACAGGTGGTGGGCCGAAGGCCCACCAATAGCCCTCCGCAGGAGCTAGCTAAAAAGTCCGCCCGGAGGGCGACTTTGCGGCTAGTATACTATATAGGCTATATATATATATAGTATATATATATATATATATATATATATATATATATATATATATATATATATACATAGTGTATTATACAGCCTAATATACTATATATAGTCTAAAATATATAATATATAACCAATAATATAACCATTGTTGTTGTGGTGACAGAGAAAATTGCGGGCTAAGACGACCCCAACCCTGCCTCAGCCTACACTCGCTGCGCTGTCCTAGGCGGAGCGAAATTTGCTTTCGAAAATGTCCAACTAGCGCTAAGATGGTCTTAGTCCCCTAAGATGGTCTTAGTAGTGTTCGAAAATGCCCCCCCAGTACGATAACTGCGAGTCCTTACATCCTCCACCCCGTCCCGTCTACATCAAGGAGGTTCTAAGAAAGGAGGCGAGCGGAGGTGACTCGCCATCCTATCTGACTGGTTATGTTAGCAACCACTTTGAAGGACACTTTACCCTCTGTGAAGTATTTTCTTTATGTTTAATGTGCACAGTATTGATCCTTATACATTTGAAATGTACTTGAATTAGGAAATAATGCAAAATGTTCTTATTTTTTTAAGAAAACCAGTGCATATTTGTGCGGTGTACAAAACAAGACATGTTGTTACTTCCTTGAATAATGCGGCGATGGGAATGTTATTCTACGATATATATAGTCAGTAAAGATCGTCTAGATGTTAACTATACCTAGGCAGTCATGTTTTCCATTTATTTTTGTGTATCAATTAGATAGAAAGCCTGAAAGTGCAGTGAGTCGACGCGTGAAATCTCAATGCTTTTAGTCAATCTCCCCGCATTGGGCCGGGGCGGGCGGCTTCACCCGATAACACAGGGAATGCGCGGCATGCCGCCTCCTCCTATTATAACCTCCATGGGCTACATCTATTTTCCCAGCTTTCTTCGTTTTGGTTCTATCTTAGCTGAAGGAAATATTACCCAGCCTTCAACTTCAGCCATACATGGATGTTTTTCTACTTCTTTTCTTGAATCAGAGTTTAATTCTGCCACAGCACACACAAACACAGTCATCGTACTCGTATTGTTTACGGCGCGCCCTCACAGCTTAAAATGATAATCGTGCGCCTGGCAGCGTGACAGGCTTCTGCTTAAGGATGCCACCATGTCATAATGTATGCCATTATTTCAATAGTTACAGACACTGACATGTGTTTTCCTTACATGATTTGGCTTAATATGTTAACTTGGGGTTAATGCATGGGGTTAATGCATGTCTTGGTGCATGCATTGGCATTTCTGTAAGAACTGACTGTTTTAACATGTGTAAAAGGGCTCTCTATTGGTATTTGGTAAATGTCCTTCTAAATTTTGTAGTTTTCACTCAACGATGAAATTCTTTTATTAATATTAGACTATGCATATTCTCATATACATTGGAAAATAAAAACTTCATTGAAGTACAGCATCAACTGATAAACAATATGAATAAAAATGCGTAACTGATCACTCTAAAACACCTTGTCCACATTCCACATTCTGAGAGACGACACTATGGACATCTGGCGGCTGAGACCATGAAATACAAACGCTGATAAGTCGAATTGCGGGTGCCCTGTTCAATGCCTTCACATCTAATTACAGCATAGAAAATAATAGTGAAGTGAATACCAAGCGTAAAAATAGTGCAAGTGTCTCGCAACCAGAACACAGACAAGAAGAAAAAGCTGACTGGTTGCAATTCGTATAAAACAAAAAGTTGAAGGCTGAGTGTTTTGTATTTATTGTTCATTAGTGTGTAGCTCACACTCAGGTGAAGCGACTTATGTTGTGGAAAATGTGCGTTTGGGAGGAAGTCTTTGAAGTATCTCTGAAGGCTTGAATGGGAGAGTGAAAGGCTGTGTGACCCATTTCACTGGGTGATCTTTACTACTTCTACTGTTTGTTCTCTTTTTCCTTGAGCCTCTACCCTGCCCACCCTTGTAAATACGGCGACGGGTTTTTTATAATGATTATGATGAGGTGTAGCCTGGTAATGTTAGTTTATTGTTTGTTAGTGTGTAGCCTAGTTCATTAAATAGTTTGTTTATTATGTAGTGTGTTGCCTGGCATAGTGAATTTATTGTTTGCTAGTTTGTGTGTGTGTTTGTGGTATATATATATTATATATATATATATATATATATATATATATATATATATATATATATATATATATATATATATATATATATATATATGCCATAAATTTATATATTTAAATATATATTGCACTTGACAAATAAATTATGTTTGTTTTTGTTTGAAATTGAATCCTTTCTATTACGAACTGAAAACCTACGAAAATTCGCGTCGATATCCTTCCTGGTTACCGAGTGAACAGTGAAGTTGAAAACAGGCGCTCCGACTTTGGGGCCATTGTGCAACAGACCGATATTCCGTGCGCAGTCCAGATTTACAGTGGTCTATGCCAGTACGTATTGCCTAGCTGCCAGTAAAAAGGCAAATATGATGTTGGGCTTCATTAAACGCAACTTTGAACATAAAGCTCCGAAAGTAATGACACAATTATCCACGTCTTTGGTTAGGCCGCACTTAGAATATGCCGTTCAATTCTGGTCGCCTTGTTTCGTAAAAGATCAAGCCAAATTGGAATCAGTTCAAAGAAGAGCAACCAAACTAATATCATCTCTGCGAAATTCATCTTATGAAGAGAGACTGCGGAAACTTAATAGGTTTTCCTTAAAGGATCGTAGAATACGTGGGGACTTGATAAAAACCTTTAAGATCCTAAAAGGATTTGATGTCATTAATCAAGAGAACCTATTTGAGCTTTCTCCTCAAGTGACAACAAGAAATAACGGTTTGAAACCGAACGGTTAACGTTGCATCGCAGATCTCCGTAAAAATTATTTCAATGTTAGAGTTGTTGATCGAAGGAACAAATTACCAGCAAATGTTGTCGAAGCCAGCACAATAACTTCATTTAAAAACAGATTTGACGCGTATCGTAAAGTAAATGGGTATTGATATTGCCCTGCGAATTCATATTATAGTCCCCCGGATCGATTAGTGTTAGTAGTAGTTGTAGTTAGCATATTTCATATCCTATCATTCTTCACTACGAAACTTCCATGTTCCTATCTTCTTTAGGGACATGGTATCATTTTCCAACTGTCCTCTTACATGTAGTTGATAGTTAGTAGTATGTATTTCAACAGATACCCTAGTTATGGACCAATAGGTCTCCTGGTGTCTGTTATTCCTATGTATTCCTCCTCCTCCTCTCTCCCCTCCTCCTTTTTCAAGACAACCATGAACTTGCATAAATTAATAAAAATGTGTTCATACCTCGCTTCAGTGAGGCACAACGGGTGGTGAGGAGAAAAGAGGAAAAAAAGGGGAAGAAAAGAGGGATAAGAGAAGAAAATAGGAATAAGAGAAGAAAAGAGGAATAAGAAAAGAAAAGAGGAATAAGAGGAAAATAAAGAAAAGGAGAGGAAAGGAGGAAAATGGGGGTCAAAATAACGTGGGGAATAAGGTGATGAATGATAAAAGAAAATGTGAAAATAATACATTGGAAATGAGAAAGAGGAATTAGATTACGCGAAGAGGAAATGAAGAGAGAGAGAGAGAGAGAGAGAGAGAGAGAGAGAGAGAGAGAGAGAGAGAGAGAGAGAGAGAGAGAGAGAGAGAGAGAGAGAGAGAGAGAGAGGAGAGAGAGAGAGAGAGGAGAGAGAGGAGAGAGAGAGAGAGAGAGGAGAGAGAGAGAGAGAGAGAGAGAGAGAGAGAGAGAGAGAGAGAGAGAGAGAGATTTAAAACGCTTACTTCCTCCTCTTCCTACCATACATTCTTCCTCCATCACCCCTTCCCTTACAATCTTTAACACCCTTCCCCTCCTATAGATCTCCCTCCTTCCTTCCCTCCCATACTTTCCTATCTACCACAATCTTCCTCCTTCATCTCCCTTCATATGCTATAATCCTCAACACACTTCTCTTCTCTCCTTGCCAAGCCTCCAAAACACGGGTGATAATACTACGTAATATTTTCTTCAGGAAGACTCAAGCCACACATAGTCTTTTCTACGCGCGTCGTTTTCCTATAGGAGGCGTAAAGGTTTCTCACGGAGGGACGGTGATGGATGGGGCCCCGACACACCATGCATACCACCAGCCGTCCGATGCTGTAATCCCGACGCGTCGTAAGCATTTATCTAGCTTGTCTGGGGTGGCATTTATTCTCGTCTTTTTCTCTTCCCCGTTGTGGGCTAAGCATTGGGTGGTTGGCGTGAGGCTGAGGATTTGGGTAAGGAGGAGGAGGGGGAGGAGGAGTAGTTGGTGGTGGAGGAGGAGGAGGAGGTAGAGAAAAAGAGGAGGAGGAGATGGACGATACGTGAAGACCTTGAATAGTGAACATAAGAACATAAGAAAATAAGGAAGCTACAAGAGGACGTGAGACCAACACGTGGTAGTTCCTGTGTTGCGGAATGGTTAGACAGGAAGGAAACTGAGGAGGGAAATGAGAGGAACACGTGACAGGTATAGGTGAGGCAGAGAATGGTGGGCAGTGAGTAGAGGGGGACGCATGTCGGGGAAGCTCTGGAAGGGAAGGCTTAGACGAGAACAATTGACAGGATTAAACAATCAACAGTTTTTGGATGACCAGAGAAAATAAGAGGAGAGAAAGAGAAAGAAATTAAAAGACAAAATAAGACAAGACAACTAACTAAAGACCCAGACAGCAAGAAGAGAAACATCAGGGAGTGCCGTTAAAAAAGGCATAACTCCCGACCCACAACTTAACTGAACTGAAAGAGGAAGAATAGGACAAGAAGAGGTCCGTACAAATCAACGTTCTTCCGTGTAATTTCGAGAGACAAAGGCACATTTTCTTGGATATATTCCGTGAACTCGATTATTTTTCGAGGTGTATTTGGGTTGCGTGCTAAGAGGCTCACTGGCTGGCGCCTTCGTGAGCGTCCATCGCCCCATCGTGAGAAGAGTCATCGGGGTGAGAGCGATGATAAGTGAAGGCATCGCAGCAGTTCATGGGAAGGTAGTGCTTGCGTATTACCCTTTTTCGTTGGAGATGAGGTGTTAAGAGAGGGGAGCGATAGAGGAAGGCTGGAGAAAGATCGGGAGTGTGTAAGATTAAGGTAAAGGGAGTGACTTGGATGCTAGGTCAGGAAGAGGGAAGATAAGGGGACATAGCATGAGTTAATAGACACAATTCATTCGGATTAAGATCATGATCAATAGAAAGCGTCATGGAGAAGGAGAAGGTGGGTTCAGGTGTGCGTCGGCTTGATTCTCCGTTCAGAGTGGCAGGTTCTTGGCTGTGATGTAACGCGTGCCACTCGGTCAAAATTCTATAGAGACCTGCTTTTGGAGGCTTTTGACCCGACATGGGAAATATAAGAGGCTTCGTTGCAACAATATAACATCAACCACAATATGAAGAAAGGGCACCACGGGAGATCAAGTGTCTTATAGAAGGAAACACCCACAATTGCCTCTTTCCCTTACATAATTTTCCTCTTTACTTCATTAACTTTCCCACCTTGGGGGTCCCGCGGCAGGCAGCGCCCCCGGGTGTCCATGCTGCTCACAAACCTGTCCTGCGACGCGGCGGGTCAATACGAGGTTCTTCAAGGTCCCGGGACCAATCATGCCCGAGCCGGATGCTGAATGGGAGAGCATCGCCCCTTACCTATACGCTGCCCCACCGAGAGGAACGCGGCGCCGCTGCGCCATGGCAGGGAGAGGAGTGCCCTGTGCCCTGTGCCCTGTGTCTGCCCTGTTGCCAGCGCTGTAATCTGGCTTGTGTGACCACCGTGTAATCCATTCAAGGACGGGTGTCACAGCGGCAGCCCAGTGTGTGTGCTGTGGCTAATCAAGTGGCCTTCCTCCACGCGGCGAGGCGTAGGCGATGAGGCCCTGGGAGGCGGCTTACATCACCACACACACACACGCCTGCGGCAGGAGGGTAATCTGCCGCGCCATGCCCCCCGCCCCTCGCCGCTGGGTGATGGATACACAGCTATCAGGGACGCCGCGATGACCCAAGCAGATTACTCCACCTAATTGTTTCCTTAAACACATAGAGGCGAGCCGTGACCCGCGCGGCACCGAGGAGCAGCCCGACGGAGGTCCGGGATGAAGCGATTACCCAGACATTGCCCATTATGCCGCGAGACAGGCGAGTCCATGAACATTAAATTACGATTCATGAAATAAACAAGTTACGACAAGGAAGAAACAAGATGAAAGGAAAATGTGCACTGTTAACGTGGATATAAATATTATGGCGGACAAGATAATAACAGATGACAGATAATGGTATTTGAGGGGCGATCAAGCGCTATGCGGCCACGCCTCTCCCTTCAGCCACTCCTTCCTTCCCTTCCCTTCCCTAAACATCCTCCGCCCCTCCTTCCCCTCACTTCCTTGTTCTAAACCCTCTCTCCCTCCCTCTCCTCCACTCCCCAGTCACTCCCCGAGCACCCCTGCGGCACACCACCAACCCAAGACTCCCTCACTCTTCTTGTGTTGTTATCACTTTAGCGGGAGATGCCGACGTCTACATTGCACTCACTTTGCATGTCTCATTTCTTGACCACAAATTACGATGACGTTTTCCGCCGTCAATTTCACAAACACTGACTTACTCGTCGTTTGCATCGCTTGAGTGAGGCTGAGAGTCATTTGGCCCTAAGTAACCTTGGCCTTAAGGGTAGCGGCGGGTGAGGGTGGTGGACAAGGTGACGTCAGGGTCCCATTTTAGAGGTCATGGGACAGGTGGTATGGTGGGAGAGGAAGGAGTGAGGAAGGAAGGTGAAGGAAAGAAAGGAAGGAAAGGTATGAGAGAAAAAACACGAAGAGGAGGGGAAGGAAGAATAGGAAGAAAAAGAAGGAGAGGAAGGGAATGAAGAAGAGGAGACAGAGGTATGATGTGGAATAATTGGGTAAGAAGCAGCATTATAAGTCTTACCACAGATGATATAGTTGACATAGCACTATCGCATCACTGTTACTTAAAGTAATCGTCCAGACCCATTTTTTTTGGCCTAGTTATGTTGAATGTACATTCAAAACACCTAATCCACCAAAAATAATTGATTTCCAGGCCTTATTTCCGTAAAAACACGACTTTTGTAAAAAGCGCGCGAAAAAAAAAATCTTCCCTCCAACAGGGCTACGAATGTTATTGATGACGTCAGAGGAGGAACGCTCCAATGTAAACATCCGTCTGACACCTGTACGCAAATGTTATGATGAGCGATTGTACTTCGGTGTCAGACAGTGAATCTGTCGCTGTGACAGATCTAGAGTACGATGCTCAATCTGAGACCGAAATAAATGACGCTGCTCGCGTATACTATGAGGAAAATGAACCTCAGATTGTGATGGGAGCCCAACCCTATATGTTTGAACCAGAATTCGAGGCGGACGAACAGATATTAGCGGCAACAACAACCCCTTACACACAACAACCCCTTACACACAACAACTCCCTTACACACAACAACCCCCTTACACACAACAACCCCTTACACAACAACCCCCTTACACACAACAACCCCTTACACACAACAACCCCTTACACACAACAACCCCTTACACACAACAACCCCTTACACACAACAACCCCTTACACACAACCCCTTACACACAACAACCCCTTACACACAACAACCCCTTACACACAACAACCCCTTACACACAACAACCCCTTACACACAACAACCCCTTACACACAACAACCCCTTACATACAAAAACCCCCTTACACACAACAATTGGCGATAGTGATGGTGGTGACACACAGCAACACAGCAGCATCCAGTGAGTGAGTGAGTGAGTGTGTGTGTGAGTGTGTGTGGTGAGTGAGTGAGTGTTTTCTCGAAGGCACAGCTGTCTTGCTGCACCCATAAAGGATGCATGCATGTGGCATATCGCAAAAAAAATCTATCAGAAACACCCAAAAATCTTCAAGTACTATATTTATCTCTTGTGTTTACGTGCTTCTGATCAGCGCGGGGAGAGGAGGCCTTCCTCCTGTTACGTCACTGAGCTGTGGCGCATCGTATGCCAGTTGCCAGCAGCGTTTTCGAAGCTCAGGAAATTTACAGATTTTGATTGCGGATTATTAAAAAACGGCTGACTGGATGCAAAAAAGTGACAACATATTGTTGATACACTCGATAATGACTATACTCTAACTACATAAAATCAGGAATGATGAAATGGTCTGGACGATTACTTTAAGGGATAGGATAGTAGAAGGACCTGTTGGAATGCAAAGAAGCAGAACGCCACTATCCTTGCCCCTCGGTTCAAGGACACACACACGTGCATGATCTCTACTCGAAGGGAGAAGCAAAAGACTAACCTGCAAGTCTCTACAATCAGAGAGACTAACATTGGTGGCAGCGGTGGGATAAAGACTAACCATGTCTCGTGTTACCTCAAACCTGGTACTCAAAACCAACCAACCAGGAACCTGCATCACCAAAAAATCTGACGACACTTAAGAGGAGATAATATTCAATTCCTGCCTCTTTAAATGGTCTGTATCAACGGCCTCCCACTACCTGTCTCTCGGTTTTATCTTCGGTTACTTAACGTTGGAGACTCACTCACTCCTCAGCCACTCCTCAGCCACCCACTCCTTCCTTCCTCCCTGTAATCTTCCTTATCTCCACTCCTCCCATGACTCCAAACCTAAACACTTCACATTGTATACTGAGGTGACTCACTCATGTCCTTCCCTCCCCCAAACACACTTCATTTCCCACCTCTATCCTCCTCCTTGCCCCCCCCCTCTCTCTCTCTCTCTCTCTCTCTCTCTCTCTCTCTCTCTCTCTCTCTCTCTCTCTCTCTCTCTCTCTCTCTCTCTCTCTCTCTCTCTCTCTCTCTCTATCTATCTCTCTCTCTCTCTCTTTCATAGCCAATTTCTACAAATTACTTAACAAACTTCCTGCATTCATCACGTCCATTGGTATTCAGTCTTATAAAACTTCACCCTCAGGAGTCAGTAAGCAAGTGGAAGTGTCGTTATCAGTCCACGATAGTCATATAATAACAACACTAACAAACAGGAAGTTAACCGGTTTACATTACGACGCCGACCTTTGATCCCGGTCAGGACATGGACATAAAAGTGCAAAAGAACACCAATAAACGAAGTAAATTTAAACAAAATAGAAGAATTAGCAACCGAAAAAAAGGCCATAAACTGAACAGGCCTAACTTTATATATGCATCAAGTTTAGGTTCTTCTTCTTCAGAGAGAGAGAGAGAGAGAGAGAGAGAGAGAGAGAGAGAGAGAGAGAGAGAGAGAGAGAGAGAGAGAGAGAGAGAGAGAGAGAGAGAGAGAGAGAGAGAGAGAGAGACCACTACATAAAAAATAAACATAACGTAGTATATATAATGTTCTATATATTTGTTATCATACTATATAATACCAAAGTATAGTACCGATACAATCACAAATATAAGTAGGTATATACTTTTACAATTAGAAGTATAGGCTTTCAAAATATCAAATATATAGTCTTACAATTCTAAATATATGTTTTCACAATTGGATACACACTAATTATGATACAGTTGCTATTATATGTTCTTCTCAATTGATCTATTCAGTGATCTCGTTTGCTTCAGTCACACACGGTTCTAACTTTCTTTTTTTCCACTCTATTCAGTTTTCGCATTAATTTTGGTACAATTGGTAATATACAATTTTTTTTTATTAATCTATACACTATGATCTCATTTCCTCCAGTCACACACTAACTAATTCAACCTTCTTTTTTCTACTCTGCTCAGTTTTTGCTATATTTTCACGCCCTTTGATCCCCCAGGCCTTTGTGGTCATCCCTCACTTTAATTCACAAGCCTTCACAAATCACCTCTTTATACCTCAAATACCTCTTTATGTTCCTATACATTACGATTTACATTAAGGCTGACAGTTCCCGTTGAGACCCCGCTGTGTTGCGTAATGCCCCTTAACACACCCTTATCTCACCACCTGCTCCCCTCATCCCCTTCTTATTTCCCGCCTCTCTGTGTCGGCAAACATTAATGGCACAACAGTAAAGGGGAAACAAATTGTGATGGATAAGAAATGTATTAAGAAAGACGTTCCTACTGAGTGAACCAGATTCAATGCATCTTGTAATAATTCAGAGATGTATTTTTTTGTGGTCCGCTGGTGATTTCATGCATGCTCTTTGAGGCCACGTTACCGCTATGATGTCAGGTTCCAAATTAAGGAGTAGCCGCCCATCCACCCACCCACCCATATCGCCCACTAAGCCGCCCACAACCATGACCCACCCGCCCCCCTTCATGACAACGCACCTCCCTATGTCCTCTGTTGCGAAATGAAAACACGAGACATTATAAATTACCTTGGAATGAAGTGTGTATGCCAGAGTGAGAGTGAGTCTGCAACGATAAGGATAAAGGAGAGATGAAAGTTTGAGAAATGGAGGAAAAGGAGAGGGATAACAAGCCAGGTGGTGGAGAGGAGAGGGGAGGAAGATATTAGCGTAAAGGCCTGTCCACACCAGGAAACTTTGTTAGGAAACAATGTTTCCCAACTGTTTGCAAACAGTTTGCAAACAGTTTCCAAACAGTTGGGAAACATTGTTTCCAAACAATGTTTCCTGGTGTGTACGAGTCTTTATAAGAGAGAAAGGAGGTGGAGGAGGGAAAAGGAAAGGAGGAAGAGAGAGAGAGGCTTAGGTCATCTGGGGTGTGGTGGGAAGGCAACAAGCCAAGCCTCAGTGGCAGCCCGGGTGTGCCGTTCACCTGGAGGGACCACTTTCGCTGGACGCTAGGTGGTCCCGCGCGGGTACCTGCAGGAAGCGGGACGCGGCACCTGCAGGGAGGCCCACCAACGACCTGACTTAATCTCCACTAATGCTGGCCTGGCCGGGAAAGTGAGCCCCGATTACTATTAACGAGAAGGTGTTTTGCATTTCATTGAACATTCACTTTGCTGCAGGAAAAAAAAAAATGCACGAATGTTCACAACTAATAGCCACAAATCCTTCCAAGTTAGTAATAGTTTGTAGGCTAGTTGAACATTAGCATTGAACATTCACTTCGCTGCAGGAAAAAAAAGGCACGAATGTTCACAACTATAATACAAATCCTTACAAGTGAGTAATAGTTTGTAGACTAGTTGTAAGAGTCTAAGCACAAACGACCCTCATTCAAACTCAACTCGTTTTCTTTTTTGACTTACAGACACATACAAAGCTACGAACTACGCTTACAAACTACTATCATAACAAAGGACTCTCTCTCTCTCTCTCTCTCTCTCTCTCTCTCTCTCTCTCTCTCTCTCTCTCTCTCTCTCTCTCTCTCTCTCTCTCTCTCTCTCTCTCTCTCTCTCTACGGCTGCGGGTCCTACACTCCCACACTCTGCACGAAGGACCAGACAGCGCGGCATCGTCAGTGGGTGGAAGCTGATTGCCGCCCAGCCCTCGCCGACGATTGTGAGGCAACGAGGTACTGCATTTAGTGTTGCAATTAGTACCTGAAGCAGAGAGCCCCTTGCATACTGATGGGGGGGGGGAGAGAGGGAGGGAGAGAGAGGGAGAGAGAGAGAGAGAGAGAGAGAGAGGGGGGAAGATGAGAGAGAGAGAGAGAGAGAGAGAGAGAGAGAGGAGAGAGAGAGAGAGGAGAGAGAGAAGAAGAGGAGAGAGAGAGAGAGAGAGAGAGAGAGAGAGAGAGAGAGAGAGAGAGAGAGAGAGAGAGAGGAGAGAGAGAGAGAGAGAGAGAGAGGAGAGAGGGAGAAGAGAGAGAGAGAGAGAGAGAGAGAGAGAGGAGAGAGAGAATTTGCAACGCTTATTTCCTCCTCTTCCTATATGTCTTTTCTCCTTTCTCTCTCTGATGTGTGTGTGTGTGTGAGAGAGAGATAAAGAGAGAGAGAGAGAGAGACAGAGACAGATAAACAGAGAGAAACAGAGTAAGAGAGAAAGAGAGAGAGTCGTAAAGGAAGGGGACTAACAAGCAGGGTCAGCCAGGTGTGTGGAGGTCAACAAGGGAGGTCAAGGGGTAGCCAGCAGAGGTCATGGGGGGGGGGGGAAGGGGTCACGCTGGACATTAAAATCCACGCTCGTCAGGTGACCAAATGACCTTCCATGCAAATATATAAACAGACACTTGAATCCTCGTGCCTGATGAAAGTGATTTGGTGATACCGGTTGCCGAGGAGGAGGAGGAGGAGGAGGAGGAGGAGGAGGAGGAGGAGGAGGAGGAGGAGGAGGAGGAGGAGGAGGAGGAGGAGGAGGAGGAGGAGGGAGGAGAGGAGGAGGAGGAGGAGGAGGAGGAGGAGGGGAAAGGAAGGAGGAGGAGAAAGAGGAATAGGACAAGGTAATAAATATCATAAAACCGATTAATAAACACGCACAGAAACAAGCAAGCAATGTAATAATCATTGAGGATATAACAACAATAACAATAATGATAATGATAATAAAAATACTGATACATTTGATGACTAATATAAACAATATATAGTTAAGGCAAATAAACAAATACACGAAAATATACAATGAAGAACGTGACGGTAGATGGACAATTGCAGCTTCTAACCACCAAGGCCTTGATCACGTACTGGACACGTGACCACCAGCTGTTATCCTCACCGAAGAAAAAAAATGTCAAACTTACTGTAAATACACCTCAAACTTATCTTTCCATCTTATTATCTTACCCTTATATTTCCCTTTCACATTACATTATTGCAGTGATAGACAAAACATTTTCGCCGCTGCTGCTATTCTTCCTTGCTTTTCTTCTGTACTTTATTGTTCTGTCCGCTTCTTCTAATCATACGTAGTTTATCTTTTTTTTTTTTTTTTTTTTTTTTTTACATCACAGGGAACTGGCCAAGGGCACAACAAAAATGGGTAACACATATTCCGATTAGTTGCCAGTCCCTATAAAGAAGCCAGTAAGAGAATACAATAAAAACAAAGGGGTAGGCCAATCTGTAGTAGCATCTAAGCAGACTGACAGTACCCAGTTTCTGTCCAACCTATAAATGCTTCCGCTAAACTGCCCTAACAACTGCTCTTCCCATGTAGTATATTCCTCTTCATAACATGCTAATAAATATGAAGCGGCAAAAAAAGGGGAAATAAAGTCATTTCCAAAGCATAAAATCAATCTTCTTATGTGAAAAAAAACATACAAGCGTACTGCTCTTAATCCGCACGTCTCTGGTCTGTTTGAATTTTTATGAAGCGGCAAAAATAAAAAAAAAGTACTTTTTCCAAAACCCCAAAAAATAAAAAATCAATCTCCTTATTAAAAAAAGAAAACATACAACGTAGGACAAAAGCTCAATAAAAAATCTACGGGAAGATGTCCCGGTTATCGGGGTGAGGATGGCGGGGAAAAGGGCCAAGACGAGGTGGGGGAGGGAAAGAGGAAGTCACTGAGTCAATGAAGAACACAGGTCCCAAGTCAGGGGGGTTGATTTGAAACCCTTCAGTTCCTTTACCACTTAGATTTTCCCTTTTCTCTTACTTTCTTCTTTTTCGTTTATATTTCCCCCCAATCCTCACTGTCATTTTCCCCCTTCCGTTGTCGCTTTCCTTCCCCCTAGTACCTTTTTCCCCGCTTTTCCCTCCGAGGGCCAGTTCTCACCCTCACTGACTTGATGACGATTTGCCAAGAGGGAGCCCCGATAACAAGGGATGATGATATAGAAAAAACAGCTATATGTCACTTTACTCCTTAGAAACGTTTTAATTACTTTAACTAGATATTGTTTAAATAAAAAAAAAAATAAAATATAAAAAAGTAACGTATTATCTTTTAAAAAAGTCTCGCCAAAGTTTTTTTCAGAGGTAGACAGTATTCCTGTTTACCTGTTTTCCCCCGCCCCCTTTTATTTGCTAAGAAACTAAACATGAAAAAAAAAAAAAGGGCATCTTGAGTTCTTTTCCCTCAAAAAAATGCCCAAAAAACGTGATACTGCAATTAGTTCCCAAAAAAAAGGGTGTTGGCAAGGGGTATGAAGGGAAAGAGAAGGGGTATTTTTTGCCTAATTCATCTATTTCTAAGCCATCGAATGTGGTAATGAGAAAAACTGTTTAAATAAAAAAAAAAAAAAAAGAAGAGTCATAGTGTTGGGGAGGGAAAGGGGAAAGATGGTTAAAGGATGGATAAATGGAGGATGGGTAGAGGGATGGTGGAGGGAAAAAAAAAAGGAAAAGGGGGGAGGAGGGGAACAAAACAAGGAAGGGGGCAGGTGGACGTCTCCCGAGGAACCCCCCAGGGCCCTCCCCCGAACCCCCCCCCAGAACCCCTCCCCCAAACCCTCCCCAGAACCCCCCCCCCCGAACCCTCCCTTGAACCTTCCCCCCGAAACCCCCCCCCAGAACCTCCCCCGGACCCCCCCCCAGAACCCTCCCCCCGAACCCCCCCCCAGAACCCCCCCCCGAACCCCCCTTAGAACCTTCCCCCCGAACCTCCCAGGACCCCCCCAGAACCCCCCCCCAGGACCCTCCCCCCGAACCCTCCCCTTTGAACCCCCCCCAGGACCCCCCCCGAAATCCTCCCCAGGACCCCTCCCCCCGAAAAAACCCCCCCCCAGAAAAAACCCCCCTTTTGAACCCTTCCCCCCGAACCCCCCCCAGGACCCTCCCCCCGAACCCCACCCCAGGACCCTCCCCCAGAACCCCCCCCCGGGACCCCCCCAGAACCCTCCCCCCAGAACCCCCCTTAGAACCCTTCCCCCCCGAACCCTCCCCCAGGACCCTCCCCCAGAACCCTACCCAGAAAACCCCCCCCGAAAACCCCCCCCCAGGGGAACCCCCCCCAGAAACCCCCCCCCCAGGACCCTCCCCCAAAACCCTCCCCAGGACCCCCCCCCAGAACCCTCCCCCCGAACCCTCCCCCCAGAACCTCCCCAGGGCCTCCCCCGAACCCTCCCCCAGAACCTCCCCAAAACCCCCCCCCCGGGGCCCTCCCCCAGAACCCTCCCCAGGACCCCCCAGAACCTCCCCCAGAACCCCCAGGACCCCCGGAAAACGCCACCCGCCCCCCGAGGGTCAAAACCCTTTCCGGCCCCCGCCCTCCACCCACCCCGCCCTCCGCCCCGGGAAAGCAACGCACCGCCCCCCCACCCGTTTTACGATTTGGGGCCCCCTACTGCCCGGGGAAACTTTTTTTTGCGTCGGGAGAGAAAGCGAAACACGGGGAAACCCCGTCAGGAAAAAACTGGGCGACTCGACCCTAAACCACTTTTTATTGTTTTTTTGTTAAGGGGGAATTACACCCCCAAACCCCACAAAAACCCCCCACACACACACAAACACACGGACACACACACAACAAACACACACTCACTAAACCTTACCACACATCACTCACACACACACAATGTGTGTGTGTGGGATGGTGATAAGGATATTAAATGGCGAGATAAATGGGATAATAGCAAATATAGATGATTATTTGTTGATGATAAATCAGGAACTAAAGCCAAATTTTGATTGAGCCTGCACTTCCAACTTTCCACAATATAAGAGGAAAAACATATCGAAAAAAGAGTAATAATGCAACTTAGAGGCTATGATAACACTGGTAAAAAAAAAAAAAAAACGTTCTGGCTGGAATTTAAGAACAAGTTTTTGATTAATTTGGGGTGCTGAATTCAATTCTGATCTAGAGTTTCTCTATCACATTCACGTTTTTTTTGCGCTATAGGTATATATTCATTTTCATGAATTTCAAGGAAAATTATCCTTCTATGAGTAGTGTTAGCAAAAGGGCCGGATAATGGTTTATTTTAATTCAGTCTCCAATAAATGGAGAATACTTCGTTTTCTTTGAACATGACAGAAACATTCCCATTCTTTATGATACGAAGTAAACCCCCCAACACATTCAACTTGAACCCCCAGCAATGTCCGCAGGTAGTGTTTTATTATTGAATTCATTGAAATGCGTTATTATTGTATCTCCCGTTGTTTCTTTTATGTGAACAATGCCTAGGTGTAGGTGGTTGGGTAGCAATCACGGAAACAAATCGGTAAGCTAACAACTCGTTTTCTTTGTATTTGTCCGCAGTTGGCTGTTGCCACTATAACAATGGCCTCTACATCCACAGAAGAAAAGTGCTCAAATGATCCAAAATATATTTTGCTACATTCTGTGGAAGCTTACTTTGAAGATCAGAGGCAGCAACATACTGACTTGTTAAGAGCGTGTATTTTGCGTACTTCAACTACCACTTGGAGACCAAGGGACAAGCATTGGGCTCCCACAAAAGGTGCAAAACCTGTGTTGAGACTTTGAGATCATGGTTCAAGTAAAGAAGGCTAAACCTTAATTTTGAGTGCCTATGGTTGGAGAGAACACCAAGCAATCATCTTAGATGACTGCTATTTCTGCCTCTGTCAAATGTAACAAGGTTTCAATAAGAGAAAACCAAGAAAATTGGCAATACCCCAAGTATCCCGTCAGCTATTCGACGTCCCATTAGTAAAGAAAACCGGTTACCAAATTACTGAGCTTCTAAAAAATGATGAAAACAGATCTCTGCTCACCTGCTCCCACTGATGAAGAAGAAACTACAGATATCTTTCAGCCATCTGATGAAGATTGTGACAAACCAATCTGGTACTCAGTTGCTTTGAAGATTGGTTAGATATCTTTATCTACCAAAAAAGTATGCGAACTGTTGTCTTCCAGAGCTGCCAAGAGAATCGAATGCTGAAACCGGCACCAGGTGTCTCATTATGCGTAACAGGGAAGCAGACTGCGTAAAGTACTTCCATTCAGATGGCCAGCTTGTCTATTGTACTGATGTAGAGGGCTCACTCTTTTATGGGACTGCTAGCATATGATTCAAGGGATTGGAGGCGGTTTTTATTGACAGTTCCAAAAGAAGTTGAAATTGTTGCTCTGTTACAACAATGGAAAAATAAGTATGGCTCTGGACCAATCGGGTCATTCTGTAAAATAAAGAAGAATATAACAACATCAAGATTGTCCTAGAGAGGTTGCAATCATCATGTTCATGGGTGTTAATTGGGTGCGATTTTGAACAATGGAACTTCTTTTAGGTCAGGCAAGAGGGTACACACAAATACCCTGTTTTCTGTGTTACTGGGACAGTAGAGCGTACAGCAGGGCATTGGTGAAAAAAAGAATGGCCTCAGTGACGGAGTTTGGCATTGGCGATAAGACATGTCATCAATGATCTCTAGGGGATAGAAGACGATTGTCTATCCTCGCTTGCACATAAAACTAGGATTGATGAATCAGTTCGTCAAAGCTTTGATCAAAGTGGAGAATGCTCAGCTAATTATGTTCAACTTTCTGGTCTTAGGGAGAGAAAGAAAAAGCTGAAATTGATTGGACCTCAAATAAGAACACAATGAGAGATCCAAATTTATCACATCAATGAAGAGACAGACGAAAGAGCTGGAAGCATTTTGGAGTGGTGAAGATTTTTAGGGAATAAGAAAAGCAGACAACTATGAGAGATTGTGGAAGAGATACTATGAGCCTGCGTGATCTGGATGTAGAATGAGTTCAAGGTTCCCTATTACACAGCCATTGACAAGTTTCGGAGAAACCTTCGGGGAGGTGAGCGAGGAACAAGGGGAGCGTTTTCATCAGGATATTAAAACAATGGAAGAAACGGATCAAGGCCAGGGGGGATCAATATGAGGGCGGATTATTGCTGGAGCTTGATGAGAAGACATCCCAGAAGCGTACATCAGAGATCAGCCAAGAAAAAAAAATTCACATAACTGCTACTTGCCATGATCTGTGCACCAATAATTGTAGGGGTTTATATTTTTTCTATTTCAATCAGTCACTATATTTGATTTACTTGTACATGCTTTCGTCATCTTGTAATTCCATTGATAAGGAATAATACAAAATGTATTACTAAAAAATTAGCGTGTCTTTATCACTTGAAACTTCCTATATATATATGGCGATGAGTCATTTCATTCAACAAATTGAAAAATGCTTATATCGCGAAATCCTGATGTGAAGACAAAAAAGTGAGTTATATTCGTAATCAGCAGCACAAATTCAGTTAGAATTTGTTTTAAAACCCCTTGCCAGAAATATAGTGTGACAGTGCTATATATCAGTGTTGGAAAGTAAGAAAAGAAATATACAAAGCCAGGCATAAAGTACA
The DNA here is from genome assembly GCA_016584305.1 of Chionoecetes opilio. Classification (NCBI taxonomy): domain Eukaryota; kingdom Metazoa; phylum Arthropoda; class Malacostraca; order Decapoda; family Majidae; genus Chionoecetes; species Chionoecetes opilio. The sequence continues at coordinate 599,103 of JACEEZ010007257.1, forward strand.
AATGCATAGGATAGGGTAAATTTTAATACTATGATTGAGAAAAGCAAAAGATACAAAGGTGAATTAAAAAGAGTAAAATCTACAAGCAAGGACAAAATTAAATAAAGAACTTAGAAAAAAACAGAAGCTGGGGCCAAATGCATTCTGTAAAAATTTCCTAAACGGTAAAAAAAAAGAACAGTAAGATTCCCATACCACTAAACAATTTTATGAGCATTTTAACAGCTCGCCTAGTGATGACAGCAATTCTAACATCGCAAAAACACAATCACAGATATGATAACAACCACTGATCCCCTTACCAATACGCTAATGGACCCATAAAAACTCGGAAGTGAGGTCAGAGAAACATTAAGAAAACTAAAGAACGATAAAGCCCCAGCAAATGACATGATTTAAAGAAATTTAAAAAGTTACTCAGCACATTGTCTTTTCCAGCTAATGTCAAGCTATTGGATAAGATACTTGATAGTGGTATCATGCCATCTGAGTGGCTGGTGGGTATGGTAGTGCCCTCTAATAAAAACAAAAGGAGAAATCAAGACGCCAATAATTACGGGGCAGACCCTGCTTAGCTGCCTGGGAGTAAAACTGTTCACTCTCTTACTCCATGATAGACTAACTAAATATCTGATACTAGCAATATTATAATGAAACACAAGTGTTTTAGGATGAGTACTCTACCTTAGCACATATATTTTTGCTTAAATGCGTTACATTGATTTGTCAATGGAGGAAAACAAGAAGCTTTTTTGTTGATAGATAGTACTACAAGAAAGCCTTTGCTATGTGTGGCGTGAGGTTGTGGTACCAAGCTAGTGAGGAGACAAGTGACATGGGAAAATACTTAAGTAATCAGAAATATGATAGTAACATCAGGTCTTGTGTAATGTAACCAGAGATGTCTGATACATTTGTATGCAAAAGGAGTAAGGCAAGGGAAATTATGTCGCCTGCTTTCGCTTTTACATTAATGATATTGAAAGTTAAATTACTGAATGTAACTGCAATTTTCTAGATTTGGTCTGATTGATAAACTCTATTTGAAACTTTTTGTTTAATGTCTGCAGATGATCAATCTATGAGTGACAGTGAGGACGGCAGGAAGCAGGCTCTGAATGCATTGTATACTACTGTAATGAGGGGAAATTAAAGATAATTGTAACAAAACAAAAATAGGGTGTTCAGTGGGGAAAAACTCATCTAAGTAATAACAATGGGAATTTGGTATGAAAAAGTTGAGGGGTAGAAGATTACAAGTATCTTGGTGTATTATAATACAATGGCCTGTTGCGTAAAGGAGAGTAGATTTGAAAGAAACAAGAAAGGGAGCAATGTATCACAATAGGTAAATGTAGAAAGTTGGACTTGCAGTTGATATTGCAGTTGGAAATTATTTAATACCATGTGTTTTACCATTACTGGCCTATGCAGCTGAGATTTGGGGAGGACTATAGATTAGACGAGATAGAGAATCCACTTGAAAATTCTTAAAACTAGATGTTGGTGTGTCATAAAAACACTAGCAATGATTTGGTTATATGGTGAAATTGGAGTGTACCCAGGAACATTCATATTAAAGTGCAGAATGTTGGTATGGTCTCGGCTAATTTCGGTAAAAACACTCAAATTATGATAGATAATGTATCAATGTTTGTTTGAATTGGTTATGTTAGGGTGATTGCACTTCCATGGTGTTGCCTGCATTAAGAATATCGTAATGAGTGTGGTATGTCAGGGATGGTCATCACAAAATGTTGCCCAAACACTTACATTGGTTTTAAGGGAAAAAGCAGTTGGGAAAAGATGTTGAGGAATTTAAAGGGAAAACTAAATCAGTGGTATATTTACTTACCTACCGTCGGCATTTCATACATTATCAAACAAAAAATGTTATGCAGTACAACTACATATATTTTTTTAAGCAGATTTATGGTTAATGGAGGTGTACCTCGGTTTTCAAACTACCGAAAAGTATTCGATCCAGTGTAACTAGATTTTCAGAAACAAGCAACAATATCTTAGACTACCCAAAAATGTTGGTAGATACACAGGTGTTGTTGGTAAACAGACGAAAGATCGTCTTTGTAGCAAGGTATTTGCGAATGTTGTAGGAGATGAATTTCATGTCCTATTCGAATGTGGGTAACGAGAGGGGAAAATTGTAAAACAGGCTGCGGGATTATGTATATTTTCCAGAAAAAAATTACTAACCACCCCCCCCCCCCCCACACAATTAGGCCACGCCATTTTTTATTAAGTATGTTGCGTTAATGCACCAATAGTAAAAGTCAACCCAAAGTACCAGTCCTGTGAATCGTTTTGAAGAAAACTTGTCATTATTCATCAGATTTCAATTTTTGAGCATGTTTAGATAAGCTAAAAGGTGTATATCTTGGATTATTAGTTATCTTTATTTTTATATTTTTTTGCTAATGTGTCACTTAAGTTTTTGGAAGAAATTTCGACAAGGATTTCTCCTATAAACTTTTAGTTTACGTAGTACTTATCTGTATGTGACATGTATGCACACTTATCGTATTGGTATCGTTTAAAATTGTCCGCCAAAATAAATGTATTTGTAGCTTATAGGAGTGTTGCTCCATTACTTTTATTTAATAAAGTCTGAGCAATCAATAATAAATTCTATCTATTCCTATTATTTCCTTTTCTAATTCACACACACACACCACACCACCACCACACAACACCCGACAGGAAGTAAAAAGGCTTGCTACCACCAGGCTCCAACTAGCAAGGGATGGGTTTTGAGCTCTTCCTCCCCTCCCCTCGGTCTGCATTCCCTACCATAGTATACTTATAAAAAGAATCATAGACACTGTAAATCGATATAGTGTGATGTCGGTATAGCTGGTCTATGATTGAGAAAAAAAAAATAATAGATTGAAGGAAGGGCGCGGATCAGGAAGAGAGACCCCCAACGATGAAGGTAAAAGCTTAATGTCTCTGCCCGGCCTGGGGATTATGCAGACCCAGAACCCTGTCGGGGGATAAAAAAAAGGAAAAATAAAAAAAAAAAATTAAATAAAAAAAAGGATTTTAAAATAAATAATAAAAAAAATAAAAAAAAAATAATCAAAAACAGAATATAAAGGAAATAACAAAACCCTAATTAAAAAATTTATAAAAAAAGAACATCCTTCGTCGGTTTGACTTTTGTTTCCTTTGTGCCATGTGTTGTGAGCAGCAAATCAGTTAGCAATGGAAAGCAATTTGTTAATTAACACAACTGTCTCAGTCTGTTACCTTAGGGCATTATTCCTAATATCACCCTCTTTTAAAAGCTAGTACTAGAATAAAAATAATTAGGCAGGTAGTTTTTCTTATTTTTTTTTTTGATTTTTTTTTTTTAATTAACTTTTTTTTCGTTAAGTTTTTAATTTAACTTTATTTTGTTTATTTTATTTTTTTTATTTTTCGGTTATTTATTTTTTATTTTTAGGTAATTTTATTTATTTTTTGTGAAAAACAGAGATAGTAGACTAGACAGTAGGAAATTAGGCAGAGGGGGTGTTCGGTAAAACAGTAGTAGATAGTATAGTAGACCCAGTAGAATTTAGCTTAGTGTAGTAAATAGTCGTATAGTTAGTTAGTAGACAGAGAATTAGGCAGTAAGTAAAACCCCCCCCAAGTTTAGGTATAGTAGTACAGTAGAAAGTAGGAGTAAACAGTAGATAGTAGATAGAGCAGTACAGTAGAATTAGGCAGTAAACAGTAGATAGTAGGACAGTTAGAATTAAGCAGTAAATAGTTAGATAGTAGACAGTTAGAATTAGGCAGTAAACAGTAGATTAGTAGACAGTAGAATTATGCAGTAAACAGTTAGAATTAGACCAGTTAGAATTAGGCAGTAGTACAGTAAGTAAGTAAACAGTAGATAGTAGACAGTTTTAGAATTACATATTAGAGAGAATTGAGAATTAGGCAGTAGTAAACAGTAGAAGTAGACAGTAGAATAGGCCACAGTAAACAGTAATAGTAGACAGTTAGAATCAGGCAAGTAAAACAGTAGATAGTATAACAGTAGAATAGATCAGACAGCATAATTTAAACCTATGCTTACTGACTCATGCTAATTCACCTTTGTTCAAGCTTCGCCGTATAGGGGATGGCAACCGTTCCTTAACACTGAAGCCAAAGCATGTTGCAAGGACGAGGCACATTGTTATTATCCTCGTAGATAGTGGTTAGTAATCCAGCCTTTCCTGTCACGCGGTAGAGGACCGGGTTCGATTTCCCCGCCCGGGGAGATTGTCTATGAAATCCTTTTTTTTTTGTCATAATTTTCCGTCTAGGCACATTATTCATATTATTTTGTTTCCATATATGTTTATAATTCCCTTTTCACGAGTCACGCAAAAGGTCGCTTCGCTGTTTCACGGCTTGAGCCTCCTCGTTGGCCTTGAGCCCTACCTATAGATAACAACTAAAGTCGCCCAGGACAACGTTTGTTTTTTCATACCGACGTCTGGGTGCGTTAATACTACATTCTACATCCATGAAGTTCAGGAAGGGAAAGTTAGAAGGGTTTGTTATTTGTGAGAGTTCGTGTCATTTTGTGTCTTCACTGTGTCATAGTATGGCTTTTATAAAGAACAAATTACAAAAATAAAACCGCGTGGGCGACGTTGGTAACGGGTACACTAAAGGTTCGCCCATCTGTGTTTATGTAGAGTGTCCTCCCGCCGTCGTCGTCGCCCGAAAATATAAAACCGAAATAGGGAAATTTGAAACCGTATATACTTTGCAGCATACAAAACATAAAACAACGCTGAAACAGGGCCAAGATTATACAGTCATGAAGATCAAACTACTGTGTATCGTCTTCAGTGGCGCATATAAAAATCAGTAGTGATGCTATAATTCGTAATATATGGCGGTGGCGACATTAAGGGCAGGGGGCGACTAAAGTAGTTATCATAAGGGGAAAAAGAGCCTCGATGTATGTATCGAAGTAGGTTTGTTCGATAGTATGGTGTCTCTCTCTTCTGCTCTCTCTATTATCCTCTCTTCTCTTCTCTTCTACTTCTATGGTTGGTTTCTCTCTCTTATTTTATTTTAAGATTGGTGTTCCTTTCTAAACTTAGGAGTTTTTGTTGAGCCTTGGTGCGCTGAGGTTGTCTCGGTTCGCGCAGGTTTTTTTTTTGAACGTCGACAGTCTATTGGCGTGAAAACACAGAGCCTATGAAGACCGAGCATGGGAGGAGAAAGCGAGGTCCATGGTTGCATCGAAAGAGGGTAGGTTGATCAATTGCCTCTACTCGCATTAACTTTTTTTTATTATTATTATGAGTGAGTTGATAGTTAGTAGTAGTAGTAGTAAGTAGTAGTAGTAGTAGTAGTAGTAGTAGTGAGTAGTTAGTTAGTAGTATTATTGTAGTAGTAGTAGTAGTAGTAGTAGTATTAAGACGATGTACATGTTGATAACATGATGAGTTAGAGGCGGGCAATGATGCAAACTACCCTCGATGCAGATGCAAACCTCGCCCCCGATCTCCCCTATGGGTGTGTTAAGGAGGGTTTTGTTATACGCCCATGGTGATGTATCTGGCAAATGACTGACTGGCGACATGAACACCACTGAGAAGTGCGGAGGGGACAGGAAGTCTTCGGGATAAACCATATTCACTCAAAGCCAGTAGAATTATGCAGTAAGACAGTAGTAGACAGTAGATTTAGAAGGTTATTAGAATAGATTAGACCCGTAGGGTAGAATAGAAATTAGAATTAGGAGAGGAAAATTAAAAGAAAGTAGAATATAGACAGGTGAATTAGAAATAGATTATAACAGTTATAATTAGCAGTAGACAGTTAGATACTAGGACATTAAGAATACTCAGTAGTAGACAGTACTAATGAGATAAAGACAGTAGAATAGACCCTAAACAAGTAGAATTAGGCACAGTAGAAAAGTAGATAGTAGACAGTTTAGTAGTAGTTTAGAATAGACTCCTAAACAGGTTTAGAATTAGGCAGAGTAGAAAGTAGATAGTAGACCGGATAGAATAGGACTAGACGGTTAGAAGAATTTAGGCAGTAGAAAGTTAGATAGAAAGTAGAAAGTAGGAAGTAGATAGTCGGACAGTTATAGATTATAGAGAATTAGAACCTAGCAGTAGAATTGGACCGTTGGACAGTAATATATTAGGACAATATAATAGAGTATACAGTAAGAGTTTGGCAAAGTAGAAAGTAGATAGTATTAGACAGTAAAATAGATCCTAGACAGCTAGAATTAAGGCAAGGTAGAACAGTAGATAGTAAGACAGTTTAGAACTTAAGACCTATTCTAACTGCATTGCAATTCACTTGTGCAAAACTTCGGTTATATCATTTAGGAGGGAAGAGTATTACACTTTTTTTAATTTTTTTTTTATTGGAGCCCATAGCTTATGTGAAGGAAAAATAATATACGCATGTAAGCTGAAGCGGGAAACAGGTGGAGGATGAGGATATAATAAGTAGAGGGAAAAGAAAGAAAGACAATGAATAGATAGAGATGAATATGATAGATAGTTGAAATAGTGCAAGAGCACGAACACACATCAAGAAATATTATAGCGCGCGCGAGTGCAGGCACCTGGGCGACCACCTCGTGATCCACAATTTGCCTTTTCTTCCCTCCACTCAAATGGCGTCTTCGTGATTTACGACACCTGGCTTTCTCTCTCTCTCCTCCTCTCTCTCTCTCTCCTCTCTCTTTCTCTTTTCTCTCTCTCGTTCTCTCTTTTCCTTTCCTCTTTCTCTCTCTCTCTCTCTCTTCTCTCTCTCTCTCTCTCTCTCTCTCTCTCTCTCTCATCTCTCTCTCTCTCTCTCCTCTCTCCTACTTTCCTTATTTTTTTTTTTCTTTCTCTACTCTTCTTGACCTAAACAGGGAGGGTAAAACTACCACAGTATAGGTCTCATGGCCTCGTATAGTTCCTTATGTGCTTATGTTATTATTTCTTTTATGTTCTTATGTCCTCTCTCTCTCTTCGCTCTCTTAGAGTCTCTCTCTCTCTCTGGTCTCTCTCTCTCGCTCTCTCTCTCTCTCTCTCTCTCTCTCTCTCTCTCTCTCTTACTACAGGAACTACCACACCGTCATAGGTTACCACTCCTTATAGGGTTTCTCTCTCTACCCTCACAGCCTCTCTCTGCTTCAGGTATTTTCTTTATCACAGCTTTCCTATGGTTCTCTCCTTCTCTCTCTCTCTCTCTCTCTCTCCTACCTCTCTCTCTCTCTCTCTCTCTCTCTCTTCTCTCTCTCTCTCTCCTCTCGCCCCCTACCCCCGATCCCCCCCCACCCCCCCTACACAGACACTGGGATTTCCTTTCCACCGGGTGGCGGAAATAATAGTAGAACAGTAGAATTGGGCAGTAAACAGTAGATAGTAGACAGTAGAATTAGGCAGTAAAAGTGATAGTGACAGTAAAAAAAATTTAGGCAGTAAACAGTAGATAGTAGACAGTAGAATTAGGCAGTAAACAGTAGATAGTAGACAGTAGAATTAGGCAGTAAACAGTAGATAGTAGACAGTAGAATTAGGCAGTAAACAGTAGATAGTAGACAGTAGAATTAGGCAGTAAACAGTAGATAGTAGACAGTAGAATTAGGCAGTAAACAGTAGATATAGACATTTAAATTTAGGCATAAACAGTAGATAGTAGACAGTAGAATCAGGCAGTAAACAGTAGATAGTAGACAGTAGAATTAGGCAGTAAACAGTAGATAGTAGACAGTAGAATCAGGCAGTAAACAGTAGATAGTAGACAGTAGAATAGATCAGACAGCATAATTAAAACCTATGCTACTGACTCATGCTATTCACCTTTGTTCAAGCTTCGCGTATAGGGGGATGGCAACCGTCTTAACACTGAAGCCAAAGCATGTGAAGGACGAGGCACATTGTTATATTCCTCGGTAGTATAGTGGTTAGTATCCCCGCCTGTCACGCGGGAGACCGGGGTTCGATTCCCCGCCGGGGAGATTGTCTATGAAATCCTTTTTTTCATAATTTTCCGTCAGGCACTATTCATATTATTTTGTTTCCATATATGTTTATAATTCCTTTCACGAGTCACGCAAAGTCTGCTTCGCTGTTCACGCGTGCGCCTCTCGTGCCCTGAGCCGCTACCTATAGATAACACTAAAGTCGCCAGGACAACGTTTGTTTTTTATTTACAGACGTCTGGTGGCGTTAATACTTACATTTTCTACATCCATGATTCAGGAAGTTAAAAGGGGGTTTTATTTGGAGAGTCTGTGTCATTTTGGTCTTCATCTGGGGTCATAGTATGGCTATAAATGAACAAATTACAAAAATAAAAACCGCGTGGCGACGTTGGTAACGGGCAAACACTAAGGTCCCCATCTAGTGTTTATGTTTAGAGTGTCCTC
>JACEEZ010007257.1:612500-615000 GCA_016584305.1 Chionoecetes opilio
TCACCCAGTCCCTTCTTACACCTTCCCCCTCAAAAAAATAGACCTTAGAACCTTTTCAACCGATTCAATTACAATTCATTACAACCCATTCAAAGGCCTTAGAACGCACACACACACACACAACACACTTTCCCCCCCAAAAATAAAGGATAACCATCGCGTCAAACCTCACCCTGAAAAATGATGGAAAGGACGGCCAGAAAAGTGAAAGGAAAGAGAAAGTTAACACTGCAAAAAAAAAAGCAATATGAATGTAGAAATAAACATTGGAATACAAATACGCAGCAGTACTCACCTAACGAAGCTTTAAAGGTGAGTTTCCATCACTGACGTATCGAGGAGACGAACTTACTGGAAAAACAGAAAAGATAAAGAAATTACTGGAATAAAACACAGAAAAATCAAAAGCTGTCGATGCAAGTAGTTAGTAGTAGAGAGTAAGAAAGTAGTAGTAGTAGTAGTAGGTTAGAAAGTAGAAAGCAGACTAACCAATGTCAGAATGAATAAATATATGCATACAAAATTATCTATATTTAAACAGCAACATTTTCAGGAACTTAGGAAATGTTTAATGGTATAATGGCGGACGATTTTGAGTGTTAAAAGACCCAAATTATATATAGATAAAAATAAAGCAAGCGAGACACGAAGGCGGAACGAAGAGAGGAAAGAAAAAAGTTGAATAAGCAAAGAAAAATTTGAAAGGTAAAGAAGAAATAGATTTAAGAAAGAAAATTCAGATAAGGAAGTAAAATCAATGTGTAAGAAGCGTTAACGAAAATATATATATATGACTGTGAAGCAAATAATTTAATGGCGCATGAAAAATTGAGTAACGTTGAGAGATAAAAACATATGAGAAAAAAATATGAGAAATATGCATATGAAAATAAAATTGATATAAATACAAATATGCGAGAGAAAAAAACTTCATATCCTAAAAATCAAACACCGCATAAATAATAATAAAAAAATTGTCAGAAACATTATGAAACTACAAACATGAGACCAAAAAATATAGAAAGTAAGAAATATAAAATGAACAAATGAGGCTTGAAAGAAAGGGATGACTAATGCAAATCCCGCCAAGCTGTAAAACCAGAAGTAAAAAAGTTGAATAAATGCAACCTGAAGAAAACGAGAAATATTAAAGAAAGGGAAAGTAAAAATGGGAAATTATAAAGTGTTGAAAAACTTGAAAAATATATAAATGGCGAAACGGGAGAAAGTAAAACGAAAAAATATTAAAATAGATGTAAAGAATAGAACATGTCATTCAGTGAGAGAGAGAGAGAGAGAGAGATGAGAGAGAGAGAGAGAGCAGGGAGAGAGAGAAAAAGGGAGGGAGAGAGAGAGGAGAGAGAGGGGAGAGGGGAGGAAGAGAGGAGGGGAGAGAGGGGAGAGGAGAAAAGGGGAGGAAGAGGGGGAGAAGGGGAGAAGAGAGAGAAGAGGGGGGAGAGGGAGGAGGAGAGAGAGGAAGAGAGGAGAGAAGGAGAGCAGAGAGAGAGAGAGAGAGAGAGAGAGAGGAGAGAGAGAGAGAGAGAGAGAGAGAGAGAGAGAGGAGAGAGAGAGAGAGAGAGAGAGAGAGAGAGAGAGGAGAGAGAGAGGAGACCAAGAGAGACGAGAGAAGCAGAGAGGAAGAAGAAGACGAGAAGAGAGAGAGAAGCGAAGAAGGAGAAGAGAGAAGAGACGAGAGAAGAGAGAGACTGAAAGATAGGAGATGAGAGAAGAGTAGAAGAGAGAAGAGAGAAAAAAAAATCACAAGTGGACAAGAGAGGTCAGCAGAGGTCAATAGGGGAAGAAGTGAAAGTGGACAGAACTGCACATGAGAAAGGGAGAAAGAGAAAGAGAGAGAGAGAGAGAGGGAAAGAGAGAGACTGACAGGTTGGGAAAGAAAGATAATAAACGGAGAAGAAGGAGGAGGAAGCAAGTCACGATGAAAGGGAAAGTGAATGGAGAGAAGAAGAGAAAAATGGATAGGAAAGAAATAATAAGAAAGAAGGGAAAGAAAAGAAAACAAGGAAGAAAAGAAAGGAAAAAAGAAAAAAGGGAATGAAAAAGAAGAAAAGGGAAAAGGAAGAAAAAGAAAGAGAACCGCAAGGAGAAAATATGAAAAAAGAAAAAAAAGAGGGAAAAAACACCAAAATTAAAGGGAAACGAAATATGGTACCATGATGTCCCGGGGTTTATAGAGGACAAAAGAAGAACAAACAAGATAGAAAATTAATAAGTGAAAAAAAATAATTAAACACAAAAAATACAACACAAAAAAAAATGAGAAATTCGCGAATCAATTTTTCTTGATTTTGTTTTTTAATGATCTTTCCAAAAAGAAGAGACGAGAATGAGAGAGAGAGAGAGAGGAGAGGAGAGAGAGAGAGACGAGAGAGAGAGGGAAAAGAGGAGGAAGGGGAGAGAGAGAGAGAGAGAGAGAGAGATAGAGGGAAGAGAGAGGTATACAGACATACATACAGACAGACAGACAGACAGGCAGACAGAC
>JACEEZ010007257.1:620000-635000 GCA_016584305.1 Chionoecetes opilio
TGGTGGGTGGTGGGTGTGGTGGTGGGGTGGTGTGTGTGTGTATGTGTGTGTGTGTGTGTGTGTCTGAGTGGTGGTCTTTGATGGTTGTGATGATTCCTTAAAAAAATAGATGGCTTTGATGGTTGATGGTTCCTTAAAACTAGAATGGCTTGATGGTTGATGATGGTTTCCTTAAAAAAACTAGAATGGCTTTGATGGTTGAATGATGGTTTCCTTAAAAAAACTAGAATGGCTTTGGTGGTTGAATGATGGTTTCCTTAAAAAAACTAGAATGGCTTTGACAAGGAGGGAGAAACGTTAGCTTATGTATAATCACCTTCGATGAGATTTTATACGTCGACTGTGACCCGTCTTAAAGTAATCGTCCAGACCCATTTTTTTTTTGCCGAATTATGTTGAATGTACATTCAAAACACCTAATCCACCAAAAATAATTGATTTCCAGGCCTTATTTCCGTAAAAACACGACTTTCGTAAAAAGCGCGCGAAAAAAAAAATCTTCCCTCCAACATGGCTACGACTGTTATTGATGACGTCAGAACAGGGACGCCCGCAGACACTCTGTCTGGCACCTGTCGGCAAATGTTATGATGAGCCATTGTACTTCGGTGTCAGAGAGTGAATCTGTCGCTGTGACAGATTTAGAGTACGATGCTCAATCTGACACCGAAAGAAATGACGCTGGTCGCGTATACTATGAGGAAAACGAACCTCAGATTGTCATGGGATACTATATGTTTGAGCCCGAGTACGAGGTGGATTAACAGGTGTCTCTTTATCTTTCTTTATCTGTCTCTTTATCTTGGCAGGAGGGATGAGATGTGCACTCGCGCGTATGTCCCCCGGTGAAATTATGAATTATTTAATCATAATTTCTACTAGTTATGGACAATTATAGTATCTTATAAGTTTTAACTACACAATCGATATTAATAAACGGCTGTTATTTACCAAATAAGCAGTACATGAGAACAGCAGGGCTGTCATAAGCAATAATGTAAAGGGCTACTTGGCATTATGTCGGCGAGGGAGAGGCAAGGTGGGTAGGGATGGGTGCCGTGCGAGGCTACATCAGCTGTGTCCCTCCTTCTCCCGCCCAGATTAGCGGCAGTGTTTAGTTTGAGAGAGTTAAAATCATGACTTATTTAGTATCAATTTGAGAGAAATAAGCTGTAGACAGTGTTGTACACTTACGGTAATGTGGAATATTATTCTGGATATGGGGTTCTGGATATGGGGATTATTTACGGATCGTGGTCATCTCTGAAATTATGAACATTAGTTTAATTATGATTGTTACAAATTAGGGAGCATTACAGTATCTTATAACGAGACAAAGATTCATTAAATTTACTGATAAGCATTACATGAAGACAGCATAGCTGAAATTTGACACACTAATACTGTAAAATGCTACGTGGCAACGTCTACAGCTGAATGTCAGTAATCTCCCGGCAGCTCGATCTACTTACTCTTACGTACTGTCTCTTGTCATCATGACTTACCTTAATGTTGTGATGATCACATCAAGTGTTCAAAGTGGCCACCATCAGCTTCAATACACAGTTGCGCTCGCTGAAGTATGGAATGAACACTTTTTCTTAGAATTTCTGGCTTGTTCTTGATGTGCTGTGAAGCTGCCATTATTCTCTCCAGAAGTTCTTGCTTGTTGTCACTTTTCTTATTGTATACATGTGATTTCATGTCTCCCCAGAGATAAAAATCCAGTGGTGTTAGGTCTGGTGATCTGGCAGGCCATGGGTGTGGTCCTCCCCGGCCTATCCACCGTCCAGGAAATGCTTGGTCAAGATGCTGCCTCACTTGCTTACTGAAGTGTGGTAGTGCCCCGTCATGCTGAAATACTAGTCGGCGCCGTGTGCCCAGGGGAACATCTAGGAGTGAGGGGAGGTGATCTATCAAAGAGTTAGCATAAATATCCCCGTTAATGCGATCTTGAAAGATGTGTGGGCCAATCAAGTGCTCACCAATCATGCCACAACCAGACATTTAATAGAAAATCTTTGCTGGAAATTACTTTCTACCATCTTGTGAGGATTCTCCTTTGATCACCAATGTTCATTATGAGCATTATGCATTCCGGCACGGGTAAATGTGGCCTCATCGGTGAACAAAATATATTTCCACAGCTGGGAATTTGCTTGTAGCGATTTACAAAACTCCAATCGCCTCACTGAATCTCCATCCTGAAGATGTTGAACCTTGTGCAGATGATATGGATGAAGACCTTCTTTTCTCAGCACCCTCCATGCTTTCATGTGAGAAACTCCAAGTCGGAGGGAAATTCTTCTTGTGCTTATGTCTGGGCTGTTTTCCGCTGCATGAAGAATCTGCCTCACCTTTCCATGTTCCCCTATCCTTTCAGCTGTTGCACCCATTCCAGGGAAAGATCCTTTGTCACGAAGGTGTTGAAATACCCTGTAAAATGTTCGAACATTGGGACATTTTCTGTTAGGGTATCTTCTTCTGTATTCCTGTACGGCAGCATTTGCACTTCCATTGCAGAACCCGTAGATAAACACCATATCCGCATACTCCACGTTACTGTAAGAGTACGGCATTGTCCGCAGAGTTCACTCTCTCAAACTAAACACTGCCACTAATCTGGGCGGGAGAAGGAGGGACACAGCTGATGTAGCCTCGCACGGCACCCATCCCTACCCACCTTGCCTCTCCCTCGCCGACATAATGTCAAGTAGCCCTTTACATGATTGCTTATGACAGCCCTGCTGTTCTCATGTACTGCTTATTTGTAAATAACAGCCGTTTATTAATATCGATTGTGTAGTTAAAACTTATAAGATACTGTAATTGTCCATAACTAGTAGAAATTATGATTAAATAATTCATAATTTCACCGGGGGGCATACGCGCGAGTGCACATCTCATCCCTCCTGCCTCCCGCTAGCCGTGAGTTACATGACGGCCGCGGTAATTCTTTCTCACTCCATGTCACGTAAAGGAAGCTTCAGAAAGCATATGGGTATAGAGCATTTTGTTCTTAGAATAATTCGGTCTATCTCCTGTATCAACATTTGCATAAACTCGTGTTACACCCTGTATTTATCTCTGTGTTTACGTGTCTCTCTGATCAGCGCGGGAAGATGAGCCTCCCTGATGCTACGTCACCGAGCCTGAGCCTGAGCGTCTGCAAACCTTGAGAGCGTTTTGAAAACTCGGGGAATTTGCAGATTTTGATTGCGGATTATTTAAAAACGGCTGACTGGATACAAAAAGTGACGACGTATTGTTGATATACTCGTTAATGGCTATGCTTTGATTGCATTAAATCAGGAATGATGAAATGGTCTGGACGATTACTTTAAGACATGCATTCGACAGTACTGCCTAATAAAAGTCAAAGGAGGCATCTGTCTTGGAAAGGAGGAAAACTTTTGTAATTGATATTTTTCCAATTTCGAGTAGCTACTGTCAAATATAGTAAAAAAAAAGTCATTAGAAATAAAACAAAAAAGATGCATGCTGAAAAAAATACCTGATTAGCGTACTAAATACATGAATAAACCTGTGTAAAAACAAATATAACACTCGAAATACAAAACTACGATTTCTGGTATTCAATATCAACTAAAAACTGAGACAACTAACCAGCATTAAAAAAATAAAGCGCAATAACAACGAAGAAATCAAAAGACAAACACCAAATTTGTTAACTCTTTTTGCCCTTGGCCAGTCCTTTGTGATGTAAAAAAAACAAAAAAAAAACTTTGACTCTACCTTCTGCCTTCACGGGGCGAGCCAGGGTTGGTGTGAAGTCAGTGGATAGGAAGGAAGGAAGGAAGGAAGGAAGGAAGGAAGGAAGGAAGGAAGGAAGGAAGAAAGAAGGAAGGAGAAAGGAAAGAAGAAGGAAGAAAGGAGAAAGGAAGGAAGGAAGGAGAAGGAAGGAAGGAAGAAAGGAAGGAAGGAAGCAAGGAAGCAAGGAAGGAAGGAAGAAGGAAGGAAGGAAGAAAGGAAGGAAGGAAGGAAGGAAGGAAGGAAGGAAAAGGAAAGAAGAAGGAAGGAAGGAAGGAAGGAAGGAAGAAAGGAAGGAAGGAAGAAAGGAAGGAAGGAAGGAAGGAAGGAAGGGAAGAAGGAAGGAAGGAGAAGGAAGGAAGGAAGGAAGGAAGAAGGAAGGGAAGGAAGGAAGGAAGGAAGAAGGAAGGAAGGAAGGAGGAAGGAAGAGCAAGGAAGGAAGAAGGAAGGAAGGAAGAAAGGAAGGAAGGAAGGAAGGAAGGAAGAAAGGAAGGAAGGAAGGAAGGAAGGAAGAAAGGAAGGAAGGAAGGAAGGAAGGAAGGAAGGAAGGAAGAAAGAAAGAAGAAGGAAGGAAGGAAGGAAGGAAGTAAGGAAGGAAGAAAGGAAGGAAGGAAGGAAGGAAGGAAGGAAGCAAGGAATCAAGGAAGGAAGGAAGGAAGGAAGGAAGAAAGGAAGGCAGGAAGGAAGAAAGGAAGGAAGGAAGGAAGGAAGGAAGGAAGGAAGGAAAGGAAGGAAGGAAGGAAGAAAGAAAGGAAGGAAGGAAGGAAGGAAGGAAGGAAGATAGAGGCGTTACCTAAGCGTCACTCCCTCACAAAGGCTGGTCCGAGATGGAAGAGAAGGCAAGCCACTATAACCTTTCCTTCCCTTTCCTTCCCGCCTTTGTCCCTCCAGCAGCATCCGTGGCCTGCAAGTGCCGGCCGATCCCTTACAAGTGTCTAGTAAATAGTGTTAGATCCTGTCTTAACGTGACGGCGGAGTCTGGACGTGGCAGAATGGGATGCAGTCAGTTCGTACACAAGTTGTTTCGTACACCAGTAGATTCGTACACCAAAAAGTTGTTTCTTAGTCTGCATGAAACCATAGTCGTTTCATACACTCAGCTCAGAGTTAAACATGACTACTAGAGTTACGAAACGACACCTGGTATGTACGAAAAAAACTCAAAATCAGTGTACGAAATAACTAACAAAACCTGGGTACGAAACAGCTTGTGTACGAAACTCCCTGTAACCGGCGAGATAGCTGGGATTCACTGGGTATCCTCGTCCCTCCCCCTTGCTAGCCATCCTCCTCTCCTGCGTTAAGGTGGCCGTGTATTTCAGGTGTGTGACGTTTGGAAGCGTCATAATGTATACATGCACAGCAGTGTATAGTATATCAGTTTAAATATATCAGCATTCTGTTTGTCCTATCACATGTAAATATGGGGATACATACCATCCTTATTATAAAAAACACTAAAATAACCCTACAATACCTCTCTCCTTGCCAAATGAAACTGAAAAATCACTATGCAATTCGAATTCAACTTACTATTCTCCTTGCTATTTCTTTTCTATTATTATATTATATTCTCTTACTATTCTCCTTCTTTTACGGAGATACTCAGCTATCTGAGTATCGCCTTTTGGGAGGCGGTAGCGGAGTGGTTAGCGTCTCCGACTGGCGTTCTCGGTGACCCGAGTTCGATCCCCAAAGAAAACCAAAACCTTTCTGCACCGTTGAGTGACCTAAGAACACCCACATGCCCTGCCTATCAACTCTACCTTCGATTGTGAGTGCATCGGATGACATAGGGGAGGCGGCATGAGCCTCTAATCACAGGCGTCACTATAAGAATCCTGCCTGCGCCACCACGGGCGAGGATCAACCATCAGAGCCCTCAAGTGAACCTCCAGAGCCTACCATCCGAGCCCTGGGTCACCACTGCCTACAGGCGCTTTAGGCACAAATGTAAAAAAAAAAAAAAAATATCTACTCAAACACATTAAAATATCTCCATGTCGTCTCCTCCTCGAAATGGAATACGATACTAAAAGTTAGGCATAGCTTTAAGATAGATGTCTTTGGGGCAGAGGACATCTTTAGCTTTCTGAACACTTACTGCCTTGTCTTCTCCACCTTGTAAGCCATATGTGATTAATAATTGTATAAATAAAAAAAAATAAAAAAAAGACGACTACACATTTCTTTCCTTCTATTGTTTCAAGGGTATAGGTGAGGCCGTACCCACAGCACCCCACCGTACCCACAGCACCCCACCGTACCCACAGCACCCCACCGTACCCACAGCACACGTACCCAGCCACCGCCTCCTCCACGCACCACTGCTGCCCAGCATACAATTAGCAGCCGGCGAGTGTGTGATAATGAACGCCCGCCAAGTTAGCGTGGTAGTGAACAGACGGTCTGGCCTCTAATTGTAACTAGTTCCAACCCAATGCGCCGACGCTCTCTTTTGTTTGCAGGCACTGATGTATATGTATCACAAATCTTACACACACACACACACACACACACACACACACACAGACACACACACACACACACACACACACACACACACACACACACACACACACACACACACACACACACACACACACACACACACACACACACACACACACACCTGTAAAATACAACTAGAAGAATACAACTAGATGAATACACACACACACACGCACACACACACACACACACACACACAACACACACACACACACACACACACACACACACACACACAAACGTGACATTACTGTAGATCAGTGGTCGCATAATGACAATATGAGTGACTTCGCTGTTTCAGTGATTGCGGTAAGGCTTCGGGCGTCCTGTGTTACATCACTTAAGAGAAAGAGAGACCACGACGCCCGTTTTTCTGTAAGAGTTCAGGGCAAAATATATAATGAAAATAACTACAATGTTCTGAATGTAACTTAAGATTGAGGTGACGGTCATGTTTTTTTGTTTTTTTTAAGGCAGACGGGGATGCATTACACTTGTTTTTCTGTGTTGGGTGTTGAGTAACGTGAAGGTACTATACAATAAATACCGTAACTCTAGTGTAATCTCGTTATCCATAAGTTCTAAAGCTAGTCATCTAAACAGGGGTGAGGTTAACTAAAGATGGTTATCTCATCATTTATCACTGTTATCATTGTTTCATTCCTACTCTTCTCCTTGTCTCCATTATTATTTCTTTTACTTATTGCGTCCACCTTTCTTCTACTTCTTGTTATAATTGCTTCCTTCCTACTCCTTTCCTTGTCTCTCTATATAATTATCATTCTTTTTATTCAATGCTTCCACCTTTCTGCCAACCCTTCCATCTTGTTACCCTTCTTCACCTTGCCTCGCCCTTGTCACCATAACTTCCAATAATCAGTAACCCATCCCATCCTCCTTTTCCCAAACATACCCACTGACCCACCACCCACTTTGTAAACACCCCCTTGCCTTCCCCTCCAACCCATGCTTCCCCTACCCTTCCCCTGAATATCCCATCCCTCCACCACTCCTCCCCCTCCATCCCCATCCCTCCACCACTCCTCCTGTTCCATCTCCATCCCTCCGTTTCCTTGCCATCCATCCCCATCCCTCCCCTTTCCTTCCTTTCCATCCCCATCCCTTCTCTTTCCTTTCCCTCCCTCCCCATCCCTCCCTCTTCCTCCCTCTCCATCCCCATCCCTCCCTTTCCTCCCCATCCCTCCCTTTCCTCCCCATCCCTCCCCTTCCTTCACTTCCATCCCCATCCCTCTGACACTTCTCCTGTTCCATCCCCATCCCTCCCTTTCCTTGCCATCCATCCCCATCCTCCCCTTCCTTCCCTTCCCTCCCCATCCCTCCGACACTTCTCCTGGTCCATCCCCATCCCTCCTCTTTCCTTCCTCTTCATCCCCATCCCTCCACCACTCCTCCCCTTCCCTCCCCTTTCATTCCCCTCCATTTCCATCCCTCCTCTTTCCCTCCCCTTCATCCCCATCCCTCCCCACTCCTTCCACTCCTTCCCCATCCCTCCTTTGCCTTCCCTTCCATCCCCATCCCTCCACCACTATTTCCCCTGCATCCCCATCCTTCCCCCTTCCTTACCCTCCTTCCCCATCCCTCCCCTTGCCTTCCCTCCATCCCCATCCCTCCACCACACCACCTGATCCCCCTCCACTCCCTGTCTAGTCTAGCCACTCCTCTTCACTCCTCACTCGTTAGCACCATCTCTGTTACATCTTCCATCACTGCGTTTGTTCCTTATTTCCTCCTTCTCAAATCGACTCTACATAACACTGAAGGTAAATCCTGGTTGTATCTACTCCGCCTGTTAACCATTCCTTTCTCCATCCTGCAATTATGGTGATTTACTATGGTCCTCCCCCTCCTCGTCCCCATCGTTATTTAAACCTTGATCCTCATCCTTTATCCTCGTCTGACATCACGCAAATGGAATCCTTCACTTCACGGTTAAGCTATCACCCATTGTATACATAATCCCCGACTCTATATTCTAAGTGCTTTCCCAGGTGTTTTACTCTGCGTGTTGTTCTTCGTGTACGCCTGACTGGTGCAGGTGGTTGTTAACAGTGCTATGTTGCTAAGAGACTCAGGCCCGTACCGAGAGTTGAAGGCGGTAGAGCGACGAACAGCGAGGTAGCGACGAGCGGCATACCTTCAATTCTTTACCGAGAGTCGACACTGGAGGTTGGTTGAGATCTCACGCCTGCGGCAAAGTAGTGGCAACAATTAGCACCACATGCTGACTTATGTTGACTCGATTGTTTCGGGGTATTGCATAACTCTTTCCCTTATTCTATCTATTTTTATTATTCTATTTATTCTTATTATTCTATTCTATCTATCGTATTCCCCAGTGGCGGCTCGTGATAAAATACAATGGAGGGACTGCAAGCTTCACACAACAGTAGGATACACTAATTTTACCTAACTCAGGTATGAGTTGTAGTTGATGTTCACGGATCTCAGGGCATGGTAGTAATGGTGGTAGTAGAAGGAATGGTGGGGGTGGTAGTGTTGGTAGTAGAGGGGATGGCCGAGGTAGTGATGGTAGAATTACAGTATTACTTGAAAATAAAGTCGGTACCGCTTGATTTCAGTCTTTTCATTTAATGTCAGCTGGGATAAGTTGATGTTTTGCAAATACTTCACTCGATTTTCCATAGTCATAGGGTAATTAAAGAAAGCACGATCACCGATAACACCAACTAACTAAACAGGTCATATCTATAAAATATTGCTTATATACTAAAAAAAACCTTCTAATGGTACCCAAATTACAATGGAAATTACGTTCTGGGTCTCAAGGGGTTAAAGGGCCATTCAAAAATTACCTAACGATTTTTTTTGTTATTAGTATTATTGACCCCCCCCTTCCCCCCTTGTCACGTCTTGTAACACATGTAACACACACACACACAGTAGTAGTAGTAGTAGTATAAGTAGTAGTAATAAGAGTGTAGTAGTAGTAGTAGTAGTAGTAGTAGTAGTAGTAGTAGTAGTAGTAGTAGTAGTAGTAGTAGTAAATGTAGTAGTGGTAGTACAAATAGTAGTAGTAGTAGTAGTAGTAGTAGTAGTAGTAGTAGTAGTAGTAGTAGTAGTAGTAGTAGTAGTAGTAGTAGTAGTAGTAGTAGTAGTAGTAGTAGTAGTAGTAGTAGTGGTAGTAGTAGTGGTAGTAGTAGTAGTAGTAGTAGTAGTAGTAGTAGTAGTAGTAGTAGTAGTAGTAGTAGTAGTAGTAGTAGTAGTAGTAGTAGCAGTAGTAGTAGTAGTAGTGGTAGTAGTAGTAGTAGTAGTAGTAGTAGTAGTAGTAGTAGTAGTAGTAGTAGTAGTAGTAGTAGTGGTAGTAGTAGTAGTAGTAGTAGTAGTAGTAGTAGTAGTAATAGTAGTAGTAGTAGTAGTAGTGGTAGTAGTAGTGGTAGTAGTAGTGGTCTTTTCATTTCTTTAGATTACCAATTTTATTATCAGTCTTCTTGTTAAGAATATCATTATGATTTACTTTTGTCATAATAACAATAATTTCCATAATTAGTCTTATCATTTTTACCATTAGTAATTTTATTATTATTATTATTGATATCATTATTATTATTATTATTATTAGTATTGTTATTATTGACATTATTACTAATATTGTTATTACTACTAATTATTATATTATTATTATATTATTATTATTATTATTATATATTATTATTATTATTATTATTATTTTATTATTATTATTATTTTTTTATTATACTACTACTATTACTATTACTACTATTATTACTACTATTATTACTACTATCACTACTATTATTATTACTACTATTACTGCTATTTTTATTACTACTATTTTCATTACTACTACTATTACTACTGTTATTATTATTACTATTGCTATTAATATTATTGTTATTATTATTACTATTACTACTGTTATTATTGTTACTATTACTACTACTATTACTATTATTACTACTGTTACTACTGCTATTATTACTACTACTATCATAACTACTATTACTACTATTATTATTACTACTGCTGCTACTATTATTATTACTACTATTACTACTATTATTATTACTATTATTACTGCTACTATTATTACTATTATTACTACTACTATTATTACTACTGTTACTACTATTATTATTACTATTATTGCTACTATTACTATTACTGCTATTATTACTACTACTATTACTACTATTATTACTACTACTACTACTATTATTACTACTACTACTATAATTGTTATTACTACTATTGCTATTATTGTTATTACTATTTATTATTATTATTATTATTATTATTATATTATTATTATTATTATTTATTACTACTATTATTACTAGTACTACTACTATTATTAACTAGTATTGTTGCTATTATTATTATTATTATTATTATTATTATTATTATTATTATTATTATTATTATTATTATTATCACTACTATTACTACTATTAGTATTACTATTATTACTACTACTGTTGTTACTATTATTATTTTTGTTATTATTATTATTATTATTATTATTATTATTACTACTACTACTACTAATATTATTACTACTCATTACTATTATTATTATTACTACTATTTCTACTATTTCATTACTATTATTACTACTATTACTATTACTGTTATTATTACTATTTTTATTACCACTATGTACTATTATTATTATTACTACTATTACTACTATTATTACTACTACTATTGCTGCTATCATTGTTATCATATTGTTACTATTACTACTATTATTATTTCTACTATTACTACTATTATTATTACTACTATTACTATTATTACTACTATTATTATAACTACTATATAACTACTATTACTACTATTATTATAACTATTATTACTACTACTATTATTACTACTATTGCAACTATTACTATATTGCTGCTATCATTATTATTATTATTGCTACTATTACTACTATTGTTATTACTACTATTACTACTATTATTACTACAATAATTACTATTATTGTACTACTATTACTATTATTATTACTATTGTTATTACGACTATTACTATCATTAGTATAATACTATTACTATTATTATTATAACTACTATTACTATTACTACTATTTTTGCTATTATTATTACTGTTATTATTACTATTATTATTATTATTATTATTATTATTATTATTATTATTATTACTACTACTACTTCTACTACTACTACTACTACTACTACTACCATTATTATTATTATTAGTTATTATTGTTCTTTTTTCCATAATTTTTCCATTTCATTCTTTTGGTATGAATACTGATGATGATATTGATAGTACTGTGATTATTGATACCATGTATTACTGCTATTTCAACTTCACCTCTACTACTAATACTACTATTATAACTACTTTTAGTATTACTACTATTGTTTTTGTTTCTACTGGTACTATTATTACTACTTCACCACTACTACTATTAATACTACTATAACTATTTTTATTATTACTACTATTCTTGTTGTTTTCAAAGATTGTCACAATAAATTGATCAACCATATCTAGTATTTGCACTCGGCGAGGTTAGACTTGTAGGTTATTTTTTCTCCACCATGTCAAACCTCTTTCATACTCTATACGATGTTGTTGAAGATAACCATTCAAATTTTGTGGACGTGACTATGGAAACTATTACTCAATTATATGGGCACCTGGATTTGACACCCTATCAAAGTATTATGATCTCACTACTTACAATAACCTATTAATGTCACAAGAGTCGCCTCAACTTAACATAATACATATAAATTCAAGATCACTGCAAAAAAATTCAGATAATATAAAATCTTTCCTTAAGTGTTTTCACTGTATGCCTGATATAATCATCATCACAGAACATGGCTGACTAGTACAAATACTTTCCTTCACGAATTCTCAGGTTATCACTCTTACCACCTTACTAGGACCACACGTGCTCATGGAGGGTTTCCATCTTTATATCTGATTCTTTAAACTCTGGTCAACAACGTGATTAACTTTTATTAATGACAAAATAGAAATCAATACAATTAAGATAGCCACAAATACAATGAATTTTTTATTATGTGGAATCTATAGACCAAATACTAAACATGTAGCCGTAGATGAATTTGTTGACATAATGAACACACTTTTCAGGATTAGGGTAAACAACAACAAATTATACTCATTGGGGATTTTAATATTAATTTACTGGAACATACTACACACATTCCAACAAACAATTTTCTTAGTAATTTACAAACCCTACATTTTTTTCATCACATTGCAAGACCAACTAGATTTCCAGATACCTAAATTTAGCTGAACCATCCCTATTAGATCAACATATATACAAATTTTTCTAGAGATTTCACTTCCGGAATAATACACTACCCTATATCCGACCACTTACCGATTTTCTTACATTTTTCTCTACCGCAGATAAATAATAAGCTCCATAAAATAGTATATAGAAATTTTACTTCTGAAAATAAACAACTTTTTTCCGAGAAGCTTCAACTCATATCTTGGAACGATCTTTTTTGATACGCATGATATAAATTTTAACTATAATGAATTTCTTAGCAAAATCATGCAAATATACAATGCATGTTTTCCATTAAAAACAAAATACCTCTCTGAGAAAGGATTAAACAATCCATGGATAACATCAAAGGTGTTGAAATACGTCAAAACCAAAAATAACTTATTTAAAGATTATAAAATAGGTGCTGTAACTGAAAACCATTACAAAGAACGCCGTAATGTTCTCACAAGACTGATAAGAAATTCAAAAATATCCTATTATAAAAATATATTTACGAATTTTAAAAATAATACAAGAAAAATATGGAATACCATTAATGAACTGAAAAAACAACTACAAAAAAACACAAGTTGACAAAATTTTACTAAACGACAAAATACTTACCCAGCCTTCAGAAATTGCAGAAGCTTTTAACGATTATTATGCCAATATTGCACCAAAATTAGACAAAGACATTCCACTGCCTACTTGTAGCCCACTCCAATTCCTAAATGGCAATTACCCTTCATCCATGTCAGTGCCTCCTGTCCTCCCACAAGATGTCTCTCTTGTTATACATTCTTTAAAGAACAAAAATAACGATGTTCACGAAATTCCTGTATTTCTCATCAAAACTAACAGTAATGCTTTAGCCTTACCATTATCAATATTGTTTAATCAATCGGTCGAAAATGGCATTTTCCCGCATTGTCTTAAACACGCGACTGTAATTCGATTTACAAAAAGGATCTAAAGATTGTATTGGGAACTATAGACCTATATCCCTATTGACTACTTCTCTCAAAAAATTTGAGAAAATTATGAAAAAACATCTAACCAGTTTTCTTAAAAAAAAGCCATCCTAACAAATAAACAATTTGGTTTTCGACAAGGCCTGAATACCTTTGACGCTCTTAATGAATTTACTGAAAAAAATTACTCTACTCTAGATTTACAACATTCTCATCTCAGCATTTATGTCGATTTTTCAAAGGCTTTTGACACAGCCAAACATGATATATTACTTCAAAAAGCTAGAACACTATGGTATCCGGGTGTCATAAAAAATTGGTTTAAAGACTATCTTACCAACAGAACGCAATCCACAAAATTCTCAAATCACTTATCAACACCCACATTAAATACGTTATGGAGTTCCCCAGGGTAGTGTACTCGGTCCAGTACTTTTTCTAATATACATAAATGATCTCCCCCAATTATTTCAAATCTAAAATCAATACTTTTTGCCGATGATTCAACTTTTTACATCAGTGGAGAGAATCCTGAAACTCTAATAGAAACAGCTAACAGTGACCTCAAATTCTTCCATCAATGGTGTGTCAGTAATAGATTAACAATCAACTTAGATAAAACCCACTATATGTTATTTACCAATAAACCAGTAAAATCATTGCCCCCTTTAAAGTACGATCTTCTACAATACAAAGAACAAAACAACATAAATTATTAGGGGTAACCTTTGATGAGACAATGACGTTTAAACAACACATCTCTGAATTAGTCCTCAAATTATCGAGAATTGTCTCTCTATTACTTCAAAGTGAGAGATCTCATGCCAAATGATGTTTAAAGATATTATATAATGCCCATGTATTACCACATTTACAATACTGTGCTCCCATCTGGTGTAATACGTATCCTACTCACTTGCTTCCCTTCTTATTACTCAAAAGAAAATCATAAGAATCATTACAAATAGTGGTTACTTTGAGCATACACAACTCTTTTTAAGACTATGAACATGCTAAAACTCCTTGACCTTAATAAGTTACAAATTGCAACATTCATGTATAAATCATTCAGTACAGATAATATACCACTACTGTTACCACAACACAATTATCCTACCCGCACACGTGAAAACTAAGAATACCTCAACACACACTGACAATTTTTCAACACTCAATTGCCTATACTGTCCTAAAATATGGAACAATGTACCTGAGAATATAAAGTCATTACCCACTATCCATGCATTTAAAACACAATATAAAAAACATATATTATCTCAATACTAACTATCACTATCACTGTCTCCTCCTTTATCTTCCTGATACAATTTAAAATTATGGTGTTTCCAAATTATGAAATTAAGGTGATTTAAAACATGGTGCCTAGTATAATAAGATATTATCATTTATGAAATTAACTATATATTTACAAATTGGTGTTAGGGTTAGGTGCCAGCA
>JACEEZ010007257.1:640000-645014 GCA_016584305.1 Chionoecetes opilio
CAAGGCACACAAGAAGTTCCAAAGACAAATCACACTTAATATGGAAGACCCTACGTGTTTTTTCAGCATCCTAGTGAGGAGGTAAGAAAGACAGCCATGGCTCCACGAGTGATTCTTGTTTCACAGCCCGAATATATCTGCTATGTTGGACGCCTTAGTGACCGTGCTGACGTTGATATGCCCTCCACGCGCCCTGGACCTGCACGCACTTTCCGGCGCGGGAGTGCTTTGGGGCCCTCCTCAGTGGGAGCACCAGGGCGGCCTGGGGTGGGCTGGGGCCCTTCAAGCCTCTCGGCGTGCAAGAACCTGTAACGCCTCCTGCCCGGCGCCGGAGCGTGGCTGGTGAGCTTGTGCTCGTGGTGGTGTTCGTTTTCCTCACGCTCGCCCAGTCAAAAGACACGCTGAGTGGCCTCGATGAGCACTTCAAAGGAAAATCACCGGGCCTACTGGTCCTATAGCCTCACCTGCCTGTTGGCCTGGGCAGTGACGCTCTTCCTCTCCTTTTGTGGTACAAGTACCGTGTTGTACTGAGACAGCATCGCACCAGTGCAGAGCGACAGGTCGTCCTGTTTGTGCCGCCACATTCACTACAGGACCAGCAGGAGTCTGGATCCCAGCTCGAGCTGCTAGTGATGATGGAACCTCAGACCTTCCTGGAATACGCGAACCGCCGCGATTCCTTCCCCTCGATGGGCCAGGCCGAGGTCTTTGTCGCTTTCGTTTTTTCTGAGTTTGGAACGGTTAGTCAACGCGTCAAGATCCTTGCCCTGCAGTGCCCCCAGGGCCTTACGCGTTCCAGCGCCAAGTCGTCAATGATGATGTCCCTCAAGTGTCCTGATCCTTCCCAGCTTCAACCTGTGCCCATGATCATGATTCAAGAGCTTCTTCCTCAGCTCCAGACATCACTTGTCAGGCCTCGCATCAGTCCCGTACCACCCAGGCCCCAAGACAGCCTTCTCTCTTACATTGTGTCAACTTTCTCCTCTCAACAACTAATGACTTCACAGCCCCAACCAAGACTTCAGACGATTTCTCCACCGTCAAGACTTCAGACGATTTCTCCACCGCCCAGCCTTCAGCCAATTTCTCCACCGCCAAGACTTCAGACAATTTCTCCACCGCTAATACTTCAGCCAGTTTCTCCACCGCTAATACTTCAGCCAGTTTCTCCACCGCTAATACTTCAGCCAGTTTCTCCACCGCTAATACTTCAGCCAGTTTCTCCACCGCTAATACTTCAGCCAGTTTCTCCACCGCTAATACTTCAGCCAGTTTCTCCACCGCCAAGACTTCAGACAATTTCTCCACCGCTAATACTTCAGCCAATTTCTCCACCGCTAATACTTCAGCCAATTTCTCCACCGCTAATACTTCAGCCAATTTCTCTGCCACTGTTGTCTCGCCCTTTCATCTGTTCCTCGCCCTACATGTCCCTCTACCTTCGCAAGCCACTGATGTCCACTCCTCCCTCCAGTCTTCCGCCCTTGATGTCCCGTCGCATCTCTTCTCCTAAACACCTAAAGTCCTCTCCCAGTCCCCATCACCCACCCGTGAAGTCCCCCTCCCGTCCATATGTCCCACCTCTGATGTCCTCTACCCGTCCACAACCCCCAAGCACATTGTCCTCTGTCCGTATCTATGTCCCACACAAAATGTCCTCTGTCCGTCTACCACCCA
Source organism: Chionoecetes opilio (assembly GCA_016584305.1). Taxonomy (NCBI): domain Eukaryota; kingdom Metazoa; phylum Arthropoda; class Malacostraca; order Decapoda; family Majidae; genus Chionoecetes; species Chionoecetes opilio. Next base: position 641,678 of record JACEEZ010007257.1, read on the forward strand.
CAACCACAATGTCCTCTGTCCGTCCAAAACCCCCACCCCTGATGTCCTCTGTCCGTCCACAACACACAACCACAAAGTCATTTGCACGTATTTATGTTCCCTCCAAAATGTCCTCTGTCCGTCTCTATACCCCACCGCCCAGACGTCCTCTGTCCGTCCACCACCCCCAACCACAATGTCTCTGCTCCCGTTCCACCACCGCCCAACCACAATGTCCTCTGTCCGTCCACCACCCCAACCACAATGTCCTCTGTCCGTCTCTATAATAAAAAAAAAAATAAAACCCCACCCCAGACGTCCTCTGTCCTTCCACCAACACCCCCAACCCCAATTGTGCTCTTCCGTCCACCACCCCCAACCACAATGTCCTCTGTCCGTCCACCTACCCCCAAACCACAATGTCCTCTGTCCCCCGTCTCTATACCCCAACAAGACGTGTTTCTGTTCGTCCACCACCCCCACCCCTGATTGTCCTCTTCCGTCATACCCCCAACCACAATTTTTCCTCTGTCCTTCTCTATACCCCCAACACACGACGTCCTCGTCCGTCCCCGCCACCCCACCTCCTCCACAGATGTCCCTCTGTCCGTCCACAACCCCCACCCTCTGATGTCACGTCCCGAATTTCCCTCCCCAACACTTGCGATCCCACCCCACGCACCATGACGCCCAGCCCCATACCCGTGCCAAGCAAAACCCCTGAGCTCCCCCTCAAGCACTGCTATGCAGGGCGCCTGCCAAACGCCACCAACCTAGGTAATAAACATCTCGGGACCGCCCCGTCTGCAGCGATGATAGATAGACTCTTCGAGGAGTCTTCTTTTGATTTTGACAAATAATAGAAAAAAGGGAAAATACAAAATAAAAACATCGCTGACCTATGAAATTGTAAAGAAGCGACACGTGGTGAGGTGACGTGCCTATGGTAGTGTTATAACCGGCGAGACCCACAACGAAGGAAAGAAAGACGGCGTAGATGCCAACCACGCAACGAAGGGCTTCACTGAACCAGGGCAGCGAGAATAACGATAGATACGAAAAGTGAAGCAGGGGCAGCAGAGGGTGACACTAGCGCCTTGCTAACACAGCAAAGATTGTGCGTTGTCAAGTAATAACCGGTGCGGTAGGACATCCTATTTATCGTTTTTCGGTGGTGTGCCTCTTTCCTGACTTTAAATCAATCACTTCCTGGACGGCTTGCGAGCGGACAGAACTGGTCTGAAATGAACAAGAAAATCACGCGCGTTACACACTGGGAAAAGTTGGGTTTAAAAAAAACAAAAAAAAAAAACCTTTGTTGTGTGTGTTAATCCTTCCCTTTATGATTAACGGCAACAAAGTATGAATACATATTTCGTATGAGGTGTGGGTAAGTATGCCCACCGAATGGTACTCAAGTTGTTCCGGGACACCACCTGGCTACAGCGCCCCACCATAGTACTAAGGGGTTAGGGAACACCAGCCTGGCTACATCGCCCACCGATGGTACTCAAGGTGTTCAGGGACACCAGCCCTGGCTACAGCACCCCCCGATGGTACTAAGGGTGTCAGGACAACAGCCTGGTTCAGCGCCCCACCGATAGTACTCAAGGTGTTCATGGACCCCAGCCTGGCTGCGCGCCCCACCGATGGTAACTAAGGTGTCCAGGGGACACAAGCCTGGCTGCAGCACCCCACCAGATGGTACTCAAGGTGTTCAGGGACACCAGCCTGGCTACAGCACCCCACCGATGGTACTCACAAGATTTTCGGGGACACCAGCCTGGCTATACAGCGCCCCACCGATGGTGACTCAAGGTGTTCGGGGACACCAGACCTGGCTAGAACAGCACCCCACCGATGGTAACTCAAGTGTTTCGGGGACACCAAGCCTGGCTACAGCACCCCACCGATGGTACTCAAGGTGTTCGGGGACACCGCACTGGCTACAGCACAACCCCCACCGATGGTACTCAAGGTGTTCGGGGACACCATCCGCTACAGCACCCCACGATGGTACTCAAGGTGTTCGGGGCCACCAGCCTGGCCACAGCTCGCCCACTGATGGTACTCAAGGTGTCAGGACACTAGCCTGGCTACAACGGCCCCAACCGTGGTCCTAAAAAGGGTTGGCTCAGGGACACTATATACCTGGCTACAGCGCCCCACCGATGGTACTCAGGTGTCAGGGACACCAGCCTGGCTACAGCGGCCCAACAGCGCCCCACCGATGGTCCTAAGGGTGCTTAGTGGACACTATATAGCCTGGCTACAACGCCCCACCGATGGTACTAAGGTGTTCAGGGACCCAGCCTGGCTACAGCGCTCCACCAATGGTATCAAGGTGTTTCAGGGACACCAGCCTGGCTACAGAGCCCCACCGATGGTACTCCGGTGTTCGCGGGAACTAGCCTGGCTACAGCGCCCCACCAATTGTACTCAAGATGTTTCAGGGACACCAGACTGGCGTACAGCCGCCCCACCGATGGTACTCAAGGGTATTCAGGGAACACTAGCCTGGCTAACAGACCCCACCAATGTAATCAAGGTATTTCAGGGACACTAGCCTGGCTACAGCACCCCACCAATGGTACTCAAGGTATTCATGGACACCAGCCGGCTACAGCGCCCCACCGATGGTACTAAGGGTGCTCAGGGACACTATATAGGCCTGGCTACAGCGCCCCCACCAATGGTACTAAGGGTGTTCAGAAGGGACACCATCCTGGCCTACAGCGCCCCACCATGGTACTCAGGTATTCAGGGACAATAGCCTGACTACAGCGCCCCCACCATGGTACTCAAAGGTATTCAGGGACACTAGCCTTGGGCTACAGCGCCCCACCAATGGTACTCAAGGTGTTCAGGACACTAGCCTGGCTACAGCAACCCCACCAATTGTAAACTCCAAGGTATTCAGGGACACTACCTGACCTACAGCGCCCACCAATGGTACTAAGGTGTTCAGGGACACTCCGCCTGGCTTACAGCGCACCACCAATGGTACTCAAGGTATCAGGGACATCCAGCTTGGCTACAGCGCCCCACCAATGGTAACTAAGGGTGTTCAGGGACACCAGCTTGGCTACAGCCGCCCCAACCATGGTAACTCAAGGTATTCCGGGACACTAGCCTGGCTACAGCGCCCCACCATGGTACTCAAGGTATTCAGGGACACCACCTGGCTACAGCGCCCCACCAATGTTACGAAGGGTGTTCAGGACACCATCCTGGCTACAGCTCCCCACCAATTAGTACTCAAGTGTTCAGGGACACCGCCCGCTACAGCGCCCTATCATGGTACTCAAGGTATTCCAGGACCTAGCCTGGCTACAGCGCACCACCAAGGTACCCAAGG
>JACEEZ010007257.1:646140-656140 GCA_016584305.1 Chionoecetes opilio
CCAAATTTGTCAAAAAAAAAGAGGCCCTTTTTCCCGTCCCAACTTTTCCTTTTTCCCCCCCTTTGCTAGTTGTCCCAAGGGCCCCAGAAACCCCTTCTCCCCCCTACTTTGTGTAAAACTTTCCCCTCTCAAAAAACTATGACCCAGCCCCAACCCCAAATTTTTTTCTCCACCGTAAAGACTTCAACGATTTCTCCACCCCCCAGCCCTTCAGAAAATTTCTCCACCGCCCGCCTTCCCAATTTCTCCACCCCAAGATTTTCAGAAAAATTTCCCCTCCACCGCTAATATTTTCAGCCATTTTTCTCCGCGCTAAGACTCACAAATTTCCCTCCACGCTATTACTTCACCAGTTTCTCCACCGCAAATACTTCGGGCCATTTCTCCACCTTTTTTCACCGTTTCTACCGCAATAATTTTAGCGTTTCCCAAACCAAATTTTAGAAAAAAATTTTCTCCACCGCCAAGACTTCAGACAATTCTCCACCGCTAATACTTCCCCCATTTTCCCACCGCTAAATTCGACAATTTCTCCACCGCAAATACTTCAGCCATTTTCTCCACCGAAATACTTAGCCTTTTCTCCACCGTAATATTTCCCATTTTTTCCCCCCCGCAATACTTAACCAGTTTCTCCCCCCGCTAATACTTCAGCCATTTTTTCCACCCCCAAACTTCAGAAAATTTCCCCCCCCGCTAATCTTCAGCCAGTTTTCCACCGCAATACTTCCCCTTTTTCTCCACCGCTAATACTTCAGCCAATTTCTCTCCCACTGTTGCTCCCCCTTTTCATCTTTCCCGCCCTACTGCCCTCTACCCTCGAAAGCCATGATGTCCCTCCTCCCTCCAGTTTTTTCCCCCTTGATTCCCGTCCGTCCCTACTCCAACCCCTAAAGTCCCGTCCCATCCCCCACCCTTGAAGTCCCCCTCCCGTCCTAGCCCCCACTTCTGATGTCCATACCCGCCCAAAACCCCCAAGCAAAAAGTCCACTGCCCCGGATTATGTCCCAACAAAAGTCCTCTGTCCTCTGCCACGCCCAACAAAAGTCCTCTGTCCGCCCAAAACCCCCACCCCTGATTCCTTGTCCTTCCCAACCCACAACTCAAAGTCATCTGCCCGTTTTTAGTTTCCCTCAAAAGTCCCCTTTCCGTCTCAACCCCACCCCAACGCCCTTTTGCCCCGTCCACCACCCCCAAGAAATGTCCTCGTCCGTCCCCACCCCCAACCGACAATGTCCCCCCGTCCCCCACCAACCCCCAACACAATTTCCCTGTCCGTCCCCCCACCCCCAAACGACAATGTCCTCTGTCCGTCCACCACCCCCCCAACGAAAATGTCCCCCTGTCCGTCCCCCCACCCCAACGCATGTCCTCGTCCGTCTCTATCCCCCAACAAGACGTCCCCTGTTCCCCACCCCCCCCACCCTGAGTCCTTTCCCCGTCTTTTCCCCCCACCCCAACGCCCTCTGTTCGCCCCAAAAACCCCCAACATCTGATGTCCTCTTCCGTCCACCACCCCCAAACACAATGTCCTCTTTTTTCCGTCCCCCCAAACCCCCAACGAACAGTCCTCTGCCCGTCTCTAAAACCCAAACACAGACGTTTCTGTTCGTCCCACCCCCCCCCCTGATGTCCTCTGCCCCCGTCCACCCCCCCCAACCCCAAATGTCCTCTGTCTCCCCTAATACCCCAACCACAAGAGTCCTCTGTCCGTCCACCCCACCCCACCCCTAAATGTCTCTGTCCGCTTCCACAACCCACCAATTACAAAAAACATCTGAAACGGATTTATTTTTTCCCATCCAAATGTCCTCTGTCCGTCCGCCTCCCCCAAACACATGTCCCTTTTCCGTCTCCTATCCCCCCCAAACACAGACCCTCTGTCCTCCCCACCCCCACCCCTGATGTCCTCGTCCGTCCAAAACCCCACAATTACAAAACATCTGCACGTATTTATGTCCCATCCAAAAATGTCTCCTTCCCCTTGCCCGTGCCCCCCAACCACAATTCCTCTGTCCCGTCCTATACCCCAACAACAAAACGCGTCCTCCTGTCCGTCCGCCACCCCCCACCTCGATGTCCTCTGTCCGTCCAAAACCACCCCCCACCCTGATGTCTCTGTCCTTCCACAACCCCCACCCCTGATGTCCTCTGTCCGTCCCACACCCCCCACCCTAAGTCACGTCGAATTTCCCCCCCCCCCCACACTTGCGCACCCCATCCCCACCGCACCATGAGCCCACCCCCAAAACCCGTGCTAACCCAAAACCCCTGAGCTCCCCATCAAGCACTGAGGGCAAGGGTCGCCTGAAAAAACGCCAACCATACCAGGTAATAAACATCTTCGGGACACGCCCACGTCTGCAGCGGAATTTGTAGACTCTTCGAGAGTTCCTGCTTTTGATTTGACAAGTAAATAGAAAAGGGAAAAGGAAAAAAATTTAAAACATCGCTGCCCATGAAATTAGTAAAGATAGCGACACGTGGGTGGGGTGAGGGGCCTTATGGGTATTGTTAATAAACAGGCGAGACACAACGAAAGGAAAGACGGACCTGTAAGATGCCACACGCCACGGGGGCTTCACTGGAACGGAAGCGGATAAACGAAAAGATACAAATGGGGGGCAGGGAGCAGAGGGGGTGACACTAGCCGCCTTGAAAACACAGCAGATTGTGGCGTTGTCAAGTAATAACCGGTGCGGTAGGACACGCCTATTTATCGTTTTTTGGTGTGCCTCTTTCCTAGACTTTAAATCAATCAATCTTTCCTGGACGGCTTGCGAGCGGGAAAAACTGTTTTGAAATGAACAAGAAAATCACGCGCGGTTACACACTGGGAGTAACTGTGTGTGTTAATCCTTCCTGTTATGATTAACGGCAACAAAGTATGAATAACATATTTTCGTATTGATGTGTGGGTAAGTATGCCCCACCGATGGTACTCAAGGTGTTCAGGGACACCAGCCTGGCTACAGCGCCCCACCGATAGTACTAAGGGGTTCAGGGGAACACCAACCTGGGCTACAGCGCCCCACGAAAGGTACTCAAGGTGTTCAGGGACACCAGCCTGGCTACAGCAAACCCCCCGGGTGGTACTAAGGGTGTTCAGGGACAACAGCCTGGTTGCAGCGCCCCCACCGATAGTACTCAAAGGTGTTCAGGGACCCAGCCTGGCTGCAGCGCCCCACCGATGGTACTAAGGGTGTTCCAGGGACACAAGCCTGGCTGCAGCGCCCCCCCGATGGTACTCAAAGGGGTTCAGGGACACCCGCCTGGCTAAAAAGCACCCCACCGATGGTACCAAGGATTTCGGGGACACCCGCCGGCATACAGCGCCCCACCCATGGTACTCAAGGTGTTCGGGGGACACCAGCCTGGCTACAGCACCCCACCGATGGTACTCAAGGTTTTCGGGGACACCAGCCTGGCTACAGCGCCCCACCGATGGTACTCAAGGTGTTCGGGGACACCAGCCTGGCTACAGCACCCCACCGATGGTACTCAAGGTGTTCGGGGACACCAGCCGGCTACAGCACCCCACCGATGGTTTCTCAAGGTGGTTCGGGGACACCAGCCTGGCCACAAACTCCCCACTGATGGTACTCAAGGTGTTCAGGGACACTAGCCTGGCTACAACGCCCCACCGATGGTAACTAAGGGTGGGTCAGGGACACTATATAGCCTGGGTACAGCGCCCCACCGATGGTACTCAAGGTGTTCAGGGACACCAGCCTGGCTACAGCGCCCCAAACCCATGGTACTAAGGGTGCTTAGGGACACTATATAGCCTGGCTACAACGCCCCACCGATGGTACTAAGGGTGTTCAGGGACACCAGCCTGGCTACAGCGCTCCACCAATGGTACTCAAGGTGTTCAGGGACACCAGCCTGGCTACAGAGCCCCACCGATGGTACTCCCAAGGTGTTCAGGGTCACTAGCCTGGCTACAGCGCCCCACCAATGGGACTCAAGATGTTTCAGGGACACCAGCCTGGCTACAAACCCCCCCACCGATGGTACTCAAGGTATTCAGGGACACTAGCCTGGCTACAGCACCCCACCAATGTACTCAAGGTATTCAGGGACACTAGCCTGGCTACAGCACCCCACCAATGGTACTCAAGGTATTCAGGACACCAGCCGGCTACAGCGCCCCACCGAAAGGTACTAAGGGTGCTCAGGGACACTATATAGCCTGGCTACGCGCCCCACCAAATGGTACTAAGGGTGTTCAGGGGACACCAGCCTGGCTACAGCGCCCCACCAATGGTACTCAAGGTAATTCAGGGACACTAGCCTGACTACAGCGCCCCCCATGGTACTCAAGGTATTCAGGGACACTAGCCTGGGCTACAGCGCCCCCACCAATGGTACTCCCAAAGGGGTTCAGGACCTAGCCTTTGGCTAAAAGCAAACCCCCCCAATGTAAACTCAAGGGATTCAGGGACACTAGCCTGACTACAGCGCCCCACCAATGGTACTAAGGGTGTTCAGGGACCCAGCCTGGCTATCAGCGCACCACCAATGGTACTCAAGGTATTTAGGGACACCAGCCTGGCTACAGCGCCCCACCAATGGTACTAAGGGTGTTCAGGGACACCAGCTTGGCTACAGCGCCCCACCAATGGTAACTCAAGGTATTCCAGGGACACTAGCCTGGCTAAAAGCGCTCCAACAATGGTACTCAAGGTATTCAGGGACACCACCTGGCTACAGCGCCCCACCAATGGTACTAAGGGTGTTCAGGGGCACCAGCCTGGCTACAAAACCGCCCCACCAATGGTACTCAAGGTGTTCAGGGACACCAGCCGGCTACAGCGCCCTATCATGGTACTCAAGGTATTCAGGGACACTAGCCTGGCTACAGCGCCCCACCAAGGTACTCCAGGTGTTCAGGGACACCAGCCCTGGCTACAGCGCCCCACCAATGGTACTCAGGTATTCAGGGACACCAGCCTGGCTACAGCGCCCCACCAATGTTTCTAAAGGGGGTTCAGGGGCACCAGCCTGGCTACAGCACCCCACCGATGGTACTCAAAGGGGTTCAGGGACACCAGCCTGGGTACAGCGCCCCCACCGATGGTACTCAAGGTGTTCAGGGACACCAGCCTGGCTACAGCCCACAGCCCCAACCCATGGTACTAAGGGTGTTCAGGGACACTATATAGCCTGGCTACAGCGCCCACCAATGGTACTCAAGGTGGGTTTAAAGGGGCACCAGCCTGGCTGCAGCGCCCCACCGATGGTACTAAAGGGTGTTAGGGACACCAGCCTGGCTCAGCGCCCCACCAATGGTACTCAAGGTGTTCAGGACACCAGCCTGGCTACAGAGCCCCACCGATGGTACTCAAGGTATTCAGGGACACTAGCCTGGCTACAGCGCCCCACCGATGGTACTCAAGGTATTCAGGGACACTAGCCTGGCTACAGCGCCCCACCAATGGTACTCAAGGTATTCAGGGACACTAGCCTGGCTACAGCGCCCCACCAATGGTACTCAAGGTGTTCAGGGACACTAGCCTGGCTACAGCGCCCCACCAATGGTACTCAAGGTGTTCAGGGCCTAGCCCGGCTACAGCGCCCCACCAATGGTACTCAAGGTTGTTCAGGGACACTAGCCTGGCTACCGCGCCCCCACCAAGGTGTTCAGGGGCACTAGCCTGGCTACAGCGCCCCACCAATGGTACTCAAGGTGTTTTAGGGACACTAGCCTGGCTTTCAGCGCCCCACCAATGGTACTCAAGGTGTTCAGACACCAGCCTGGCTACCAGCGCCCCACCAATGGTACTCAAGGTGTTCAGGGACACTAGCCTGGCTACAGCGCCCCACCAATGGTACTCAATGTGTTCAGGGACACCAGCCTGGCTACAGCGCCCCACCAATGGTACTCAATGTATTCAGGGACACTAACCTGGCTACAGCGCCCCACCAATGGGACTCAAGGTGTTCAGGGACCCCTAGCCTGGCTTCAGCGCCCCACCAAAGGTACTCAAGGTGTTTTAGGGAACTAGCCTGGCTACAAACGCCCCACCAATGGTACTCAAGGTGTTCAGGACACTAGCCTGGCTACAGCGCCCCACCAATGGTACTCAAGGTGTTCAGGGGCACTAGCCTGGCTACAGCGCCCCAACAATGGTACCAAGGTGTCAGGGACACTAGCCTGGCTACAGCACCCCACCAATGGTACTCAAGGTGTTCAGGGCACTAGCCTGGCCTACAGCCCCCCCACCATGGTACTCAATGTATTCAGGACCCTAACCTGGCTATAGCGCCCCACCAATGGTAAATCAATGTATTCAGGGGCACTAACCTGGCCTATAGCGCCCCACCGATGGTACCAAGGGGTTCAGGGACACCAGCCTTGCTACAGCGCCCCAAACCAATGGTACCTTTAAGTGTTTTCAGGGACAACCAGCCTGGCTACAGCGCCCCAACAATGGTACTCAAGGTGTTCAGGGGGCACTTTGCCTGGCTACAGGCCCCACCAATGGTACTCAAGGGTTCAGGGACACTAGCCTGGCTACAGCGCCCCACCAATGGTACTAAGGGTTTTTCAGGGACACTAGCCTGGCTAAAATCGCCCCACCAATGGTACTAAGGGTGTTCAGGGACACTAGTCTGGCTACAGCGCCCCCACCAATGGTACTAAGGGGGTTCAGGGACACTAGCCTGGCTACAGCGCCCCCACCAATGGTACTAAGGGTTGTTCAGGGACACTAGCCTGGCTACATCGCCCCACCCAATGGTACTAAGGGTGTTCAGGACACTAGTCTGGCTACAGCGCCCCACCAATGGTACTAAGTGGTGTTCAGGGACACTAGCCTGACAACAGCGCTCCACCCAATGGTACCTCAAGGTGTTCAGGACACTAGCCTGGCTACAGCGCCCCACCAATGGTACTAAGGGTGTTCAGGGACACTAGCCTGGCTACAGCGCCCCACCAATGGTACTAAGGGTGTTCAGGGACACTAGCCTGGCTACAGCGCCCCACCAATGGTACTAAGGGTGTTCAGGGACACTAGCCTGGCTACAGCGCCCCACCAATGGGACTAAGGGTGTTTAGGACACCAGCCCGGCTACAGCGCCCCACCAATGGTACTCAAGGGTTCAGGGACACTAGCCTGGGTACAGCGCCCCACCAATGGTACTAAGGTGCTCAGGGACACTAGCCCGCCCCGCTCACAGGCACGCCCCCACCAATTTGGGACTTAAGGGTGTTCAGGGACACTTGCCTGCTACAGCACCCCACCGATAGTACTCAAGGTGTTCAGGGACATAGCCTGGCTACAGCGCCCCACCGAGTACTCAAGGGTTTCAGGGACCTAGCCTGGCTTACAACGCCCCCGCCGATAGTACTCAAGGGTGTTCAGGGACATTAGCCGGCTACAACGCCCCGCCGATAGTAATCAAGGTGTTTCAGGGACACTAGCCTGGCTACAGGCCCCGCCCCAAGTACTCAAAGGGGTTCAGGGACATTAGCCTGGCTAAAAACGCCCCGCCAATAGTACTAAGGTGTTCAAGGGACACTAGCCTGGCTACACGCCCCCCGATAGTACTTAAGGTGTTCAGGGACACTAGTCGGCTACAGCACCCCGCCGATAGGGACTCAAGGTTTCGGGACACTAGCCTGGCTACAGCGCCCCGCCGATGTACTCAAGGGTTCAGGGACACTAGCCTGGCTACAACGCCCCCCGATAGTACTCAAGGTTTCGGACACTAGCCCTGGCTACAACGCCCTACCAATGGTACTCAAGGTGTTTCAGGGGCCCTAGCTGGCTACAGCGCCCCCGCCGATAGTACTCAAGGTGTTCAGGACACTAGCCTGGCTACACGCCCCGCCGATAGTACTCAAGGTGTTCAGGGACACTAGCCTGGTACACCCCACCCAAGTTACTAAGGTGTTCAGGACACTAGCCTGGCTACAGCGCCCCCCGATGTACTCAAGGTGTTCAGGGACACTAGCCTGGCTACAGCGCCCCGCCGATAGTACTCAAGGTGTTTTAGGGACACAGCCTGGCAAAAGCGCCCCCGCCGTAGTACTCAAGGTGTTCAGGGGCACTAGCCTGGGTACAGCGCCCCGCCGTAGTACTCAAGGTGTTCAGGGACACTAGCCTGGCTACAGCGCCCCGCCGATAGTACTCAAGGTGTTCAGGGACACTAGCCTGGCTACAGCGCCCCGCCGATAGTACTCAAGGTGTTCAGGGACACTAGCCTGGCTACAGCCCCCGCCGATAGTACTCAAGGTGTTCAGGGACACTAGCCTGGCTACAGCCCCCCCGATTAGTACTCAGGTGTTCAGGGACACTAGCCTGGCTACAGCGCCCCGCCGATAGTACTCAAGGTGTTTCAGGGACACTAGCCCGGCTACAGCGCCCGCCGATAGTACTCAAAGGGGTTCAGGGACACTAGCTCTTCTACAACGCCCCGCCGATAGTACTCAAAGGTTTCAGGGACACTAGCCCCGGCTACAACGCCCCGCCGATAGGTACTCAAGGTGTTCAGGGACACCTAGCCGGCTACACGCCCCGCCGATAGTACTCAAGGTGTTTTAGGGAACAACTACCTGGCTACAGCGCCCCGCCGATAGTACTCAAGGTGGTTCAGGGACACTAGCCCCGGCTACAGCGCCCCCGATGGTACTCAAGGTGTTTCAGGGACACTAGCCTGGCCCACAGCGCCCCCCGATAGTACTCAATGGGTTTAGGGACACTAGCCTGGCTCAAGCGCCCCCCGATAGTACTCAAGTGTTCAGGGACACTAGCCTGCTACAACGCCCCCCAAAGGGCTCAAGGTGTTCAGGGACACTAGCCTGGCTACAGGCCCCCCCAAAGTACTCAAGGTGTTCAGGGACACTAGCCTGGCTACACGCCCCGCCCATTGGGACTCAAAGGGTTCGGGACACTACCTGGCTACAACGCCCCCCGATAGTACTCAAGGTGTTCAGGGACACTAGCCTGGCTACAACGCCCCGCCATGTACTCAAGGTTTTCAGGGGACATCCTGGCTACAACGCCCCGCCGATGTACTCAAGGTTTTTCAGGGGACACTAACCTGCTACACGCCCCGCCGATAGTACTCAAGGTGTTCAGGGACACTAGCCTGGCTACAACTCCCTACCGATGGTACTCAAGGTGTTCAGGGACACTAGCCTGGCTACAACGCCCCGCCGATAGTACTCAAGGTGTTCAGGGACACTAGCCTGGCTACAACTCCCTACCGATGTACTCAAGGTGTTCAGGGACACAGCCTGGCTACACGCCCCCGATGGTACTCAAGGTGTTTTAGGACACTAAGCCTGGCTACAACCCCCACCGATGGTACTAAGGGTTAGGGAAACACTCTCTCCCCCATATGTTTTCTCAATTCCCCGATCATACAAGGTGGTTTAACAGTAAACAATAACAGCTTTTCATTGTACTTATCACTGTATATTATGGATATTGACTGTTCTTAGGTGTTTATATTTTGACAAAAGGAATATTGTTCGTTTTTCCTTTCCATCTACTTGAATGGCATCTACTTGGAATCTACTTGAAGTAGAAGAATCTACTTGTGTTCTCCCAAGTGTGTGCACATTTTGCCTCCTGGTCACTTAAAGACATCTATACATTTTTTTCCGTGTATAAACATGTCTATGTTTGTTCTTAGGTCCTTTGTATTAGCAATTTATAAGTGCTAGTCGAACCACTGCAACTACAAAATTGTTATGCAATTTTTTCTACTGATTTCAGGTTTAATTAAAATCGTTTTTAATTTTTTTGGGGAATATTTTGGCATACTTTACATGCGCTGAGGTTCTGCATTCCTCTCAATGAAAGAAATGGCTGAATTTAAAACTAGCCTAAATCAATACACTTCCCTTTACCAAAGAAAGCTGAACATCTATATTCCATTTAACAATATAGGTTTCCAATGTCTCTCTCATCTGTGAGATGAGATCACATCAATGTATCTCTGCATCACAGCCTGCCTCTCCCCTGGCGCACACACCTCCACATAT
>JACEEZ010007257.1:661140-666140 GCA_016584305.1 Chionoecetes opilio
ATAGCTATCATTATCATTTATTTTATTTTTTATATTATTAGAATTTATTACTATTATTATTATTATTATATTTTTTTTAATTATTATTATTATTATTAATATTATTATTACTTTTGATTTGTTTTTATTATAACAATTTAAATGAACCCATATTTATATATATATATATTTTATTTTATTTTTTTATAACATATTCGATACATTGTTCCCACGACTGTTGTAATTTAAAAAAATCTAAGGCATCAGGTCCATAAAGAGTCTCGGCTCAATGGACCGCGGCTTGTATATAATTATTAATGTATAATCAACTTTATGTATGTTATGTTAAGCCTAATAAACAATCAAACAATCAATCAATCAATCAATCAATCTCTCTCTCTATCTCTCTCTCTCTCTCTCTCTCTCTCTCTCTCTCTCTCTCTCTCTCTCTCTCTCTCTCTCTTTCTTTCTTCCTTTCTTTCTTCCTTCCTTCCTTCCTTCCTTCCTTCCTTCCTTCCTTCCTTCCTTCCTTCCTTCCTTCCTTCCTTCCCTCCCTTCCTTCCTTCCTTCCCTCCCTCCCTCCCTCCCTCCCTTCCTTCCTTCCTTCCTTTCTTCCTTCCTTCCTTCCTTCCCTCCTTCCTTCCTTCCTTCCTCCCTCCCTATGCCGCTCTGCTCTCCCTTCGTCCCTCCCAAGTTAATGATTTGTTTCCCTTTTCATATGCGTTATTAGTATGTTGATTTCCTTCTTTTCTCCTCATCTTCTTTCTAAGTTTTCATTTCACACCTTTTAATACTCATATACTAATGTTCCACTAGCTTTTCAACTTTGTTCTGTATTTCTGTGTTCTTCTATTCTTATACACCCCTCTTCTTCATTGTAATCTCCCCCCCCCCTTTTTTCTTAAATAAAACTTGTAAAAAAAACTGGCCCCATCCAGACCCCATGTCGCGAGCCAGAACTGTGACGACGACTGACTCAGGCAGGCTGGTGTGGTGGTGACGGGTCTGTCTAAGGCTCAGCTACACACATTTAAGGCCTCATCGATTACTCCCGTCAAATTATGGTCAAGACAATGGTGGTGGCCGCGGCAACACTAGCTGGGGGCGCGGCGGTGGCAACACAACCCGCGCCTCCAGGCTATGCTCTGTCCTGTTTTCCAGTCAGACACAAACCCGGCGACGAGGCGGTGATGTGTTGCACTGTGGGCGTGGTGACGGTGATGTGGCGTCACCGTCTGCTCTAAATGCCGTCACTATATGGGACGTGTTGTTAGCGGCTCGTATCCCCCGCGGCACCATCGGCCTATTTTTTTTTTCTCCATACGAGCTGCAGGTCTTGTTGAGAGTCGTTGCTTCACTGTGGTCGTCAATCTCGTCATTCCTCCCCATCGCTCCCTTGATGTGGAGGTACAGGAGGAGGGATGAGGAACGTACGTGTGCGGGTCAAGGTGTGCACTGGCCCGGGGGCCTTGCAACACTAGAACCGCAGCCATTACTGCTTTTTATCGGCAAATGAACATTAGGTTGTTACCGCCCGTCACCAAACCGTTGTGGTCACAGTCATGTAGTGAGAGTGAATGCAGGCTGTCGCAGTACTAAAGACTACATCCACACAATCATACAATTATGATTATTTGACTGTTTACTAAGCGATAAAGACAAACACACGCTTCCTCAAAATTTGGCTCTGATATTTTGAAAAATTTCATGGCGCACGTGTACGCCCATGAGAGAGAGAGAGAGAGAGAGAGAGAGAGAGAGAGAGAGAGAGAGAGAGAGAGAGAGAGAGAGAGAGAGAGAGAGAGAGAGAGAGAGAGAGAGAGAGAGAGAGAGAGAGAGAGAGAGAGAGAGAGAGAGAGAGAGAGAGAGAGAGAGAGAGAGAGAGGAGAGAGAGAGAGAGAGAGGGAAGACGAGAGAGAGAGAGAGAGGAGAGAGGAGAGAGAGAGAGAGATGAGAGGAGAGAGAGGAGAGGAGAGAGAGAGAGAGAGGAGAGAGAGAGAGGAGAGAGAGAGAGAGAGAGAGAGGAGAGAGAGAGAGGTAAATATGTTCAGGCATCCAGGTAACTACACAACCCATTATGAGAAAATGTCACTTACCTTTCTCTCCGGTGAACGGCTGAAGGTCGGGCCCGGCGGTGGTGACGGCACGGTGGCGGCACGGTGGGTTGTAGTGACGGGAGTGGTGGTGGGGAGGTGATGACGGCGGTGCTACAATCATCATCATCATCACTACTCCGTCTATATTTCCAAGTTTCCTTGTGACCTTTTCTGACCTTTTTTAAATTTCCTTGTGATCCTTTTGATATTTCCTTTAAGATTCAAGATTAAGTCAGAAGCCACGACTCTGCATGTGCCGCGTTTGCTTTCAACATATGTCTGAGGATAAAGAAAGTAAACATATTATATTGTAGGCATGTTAATATAATAAATATAAAGCACCTATAGTAATAAATCCTGCCATGAAATACATTTTTGAATAATGGTTAAGAGGAGAAAGGTATCACACACACACACACACACACACACACACACACACACACACACACACACACCCTACAGCTTTTTCTAATATACGATATAATTTCCGTCTATCAAGCCTGCTGTCCAAAGGCTAGAGATATACTAGACGCTACTGGCAATGAAAGTGAACAAGGAGTATATAGACAAAGCCAGTTTTTTTGTTTTTCTTATCTTAATTTTTTCCCCTGGCCCGTGCGGAAGTTCGGCCTCGCGAGAGAGAGTAACATGTTGCGAGGCAGAAGCGTCCTTGGGTTGGGGAGGCAGGGATAAAAAAAGTGCACGGGAGGTGAGTTACCGAGGTGTGAAGTGTCAGCCAGCCAGCCATGTGGAGTAATTATTAAGGTGGTGAGGTAATATACAGTTAGCTGCCTTGACATGCACAGTGGTGGTCCGTGTGGGGGGAGGAAGAGAGGAAGTGGTAGATAGATAGGGGGTCTGGGAGGGGGGTCTAGGAGGTAAGAGGGGGTAGGGGGGTCTAAGGGGTAAGGGGGATGTTAAGGTGTGTCAGTGACTGCTTCTCTCGCTGTTCACTTCCTGTTGCTGCAGTATTCTCATCTTTCTTCTTTTTTGAACGCTTGTGATATTAAAGTTTAGTGTGTCATAATATATATATCTACTTAGCGGTAGTTAGTAAGGGCGTCTGGGAGGGGGGTAGGAGGGGGGCTAGGGTGTGTCAGTGACTGCTTCTCTCGCTCCTCACTTCCTGTTGCTGCAGGGTTCACATCTTATTTATTTTTCTAACTCTTATAACATCTAAGTTTAGTGTGTCATAATATATATATAGCCTACTTTTTTTTCTTTCTCCTCCTTTTTGCTACTCTTGTGCTTCCTGATATACCCCACTCTGCCTACTTGTGATATCAAAAATAATAATGAAAAGACCACACTAATTCAGAAGCACAGAAACTGATAAGGAAACAGAAATTTGGAAAACATGGATACTATAAAATGGAAATATAATGAGACCGTCTACTTTTCAACACTCGCACAGAAAAAGAAAAAAAGATTATTACCCTCTTCCCCCCCCCCCCCCCACCCCCCCCCCCCCCCGAGACACCGCTCCTCTTCCTTTCCTCCAATAGATACATGTGTTATTAGTAATCTGTTTTATAATTGCTTTATAATCTAATGTGAAGTAAATCTCAACAAAAATACATCCCTGTTAACCATGGCTTTTTTTTTCTTCTTTCTTTTGTGTTCTGCTGAATGGAACAAGTGTACGTGCGTGTTAACATGATTTATCCAGTGTTTTCAGTATTTTCTTTTTGTTCAGCTTCTAATACGTAACAGAAGACTATTATTGTTTATTTATTTAGCTATTTTTTTTAGCTAATCATTATTTATCTAAGAACTTTCTATGCTTTTTATTAATTATGAATCATTCTACACGAAGAGCGATTTAATAATTATAAAAAACACGTAACTAATGGACCATATCAATAGGAATGAGATTATAAATACAGGAAACCTAAATTTATTACAGAGAAAAATCTAAGTTGAGACAGGAAACCGCGCACAGGCAAGAAAAAAATAATCAATGAGTCTGTGAAGCTGGTCTGTAATTTCATGCGCATAACAGGTTTCTCGTAATCTGAACTCTCACTCTCGTCGACGATATTGTTCGGTGTGTTGCGTGTAGCCCTCGGTAAATTTTCAGATGAACACCGGACTTTCTTTGGTGCACGAAACAATTTTTTTCTGGTGAGTTTTGATGTTTTGAATTAATCTGCTAACCATTTCTGTAGCAAATAACTTTTTCTTTTTTTGGTGATTTGCAAAAAAATGACAAAAAAACAAATTGAGCCTAACCGAACCTATACCTAACCTATCACCTAACATAACCTAAACCTAACATAACCTATACCATAAACCACTGTATACCTGGACTGCGCACGGAATATCGGCCTGTTGCACATAGGCCTGAACTTGCCCTGAAGTTGGAGGGCCGCTCGGATTCATATAATATATATATATATATATATATATATATATATATACTATATATATATATATATATATATATATAATATATATATATATATATATATATATATATATATATATATACGCATCATATAGACTGGTTTATCAGTATATATGATATACTGTAATCTTCGTAAATATTTGTTCTATAATATTATCAAATAAAAAACAGTAAAACACGCTAAAGAAATGCCATTACGAGACTCTGAAGAAATATGCATGAACTTAATATTCACTTCAACTCTTCGCCATTTAAAACTTTGCGAATCAACTTTTATCATGAAGGGTGTCAATAGAAGCGCAATTTTATTAGCTTTCCATTGCTATATTTCGTTATCTGATAAATTAATTAGAACCATGCATAAATTAGCGTTAAATAAATAAATAAAATCATCAATCGGGTAATTTTCCCGATTTATGAGGTTATTTATTTAGTTAACGCTAATTTATACATGGTGCTAATTCATTTATCAGAAAACGAAATATATAAGTAAATAAATAACATCATCAATCGGGAAA
>JACEEZ010007257.1:671140-683640 GCA_016584305.1 Chionoecetes opilio
TGGAACCTGCGCACCGCTACTATATAGATGGTCGATATATATGATACCTGATAGTGTTCACTTCAAAAAATACTTAAATTAGCCTTTTAAACCTTTTAGAAATATTGCGTGTAATATTACTAGTGTACGCGACATACTGCACTACTCCACAGCGACATCTATAATCACTATGCTGTGGCGCACTGCTCTCTGCTGGCTACGTCTTCTGTTTGTGTTGCTCCTTGATCATGACTCACATGGGACTGAACGATCCTGAACAGCAAGTCAAGTAGATCAATCAGTAAATGTGCAGTTTCAACCAATACTCCCTATTGACCAATACTCTCCTTACTTAACTAGGGGGGCTGCTTCCCCCAGACTCCCATGCTAGTTAACTAAAATAACCTGGGCATTGATTACGTAACCTAACCTCACTGGGTGGTTTCGCCCCCCCCCCCCAGACCCCCCTTGTGTTGTTTTTCATTTCCGATGGCTGTTGCAGGGGTTATAATGACTACTTATGATGAGAACGAAACGTTCAGGATACTCAAAACCACCGATCGTGTATTGGTTGTAACTGCACTTTTACCGATCAATAATTTCCACGGTATATCTATCTACTCCTACACTCTTGTACTCATGCCTATAATAGTCTTTCCTAACCTGATGACAACCTAGTAACCAATTTTCATAATCCCCCACGAATGTTCCACGCGACAAAAACTGACACCGTTATAACGGGATTTACCTATAACGAAGTGGAGCCCGTGCGTGGACCGGTGGGGGTAAAAACACCACTACCTTGTCCCCATGCCACTCTCTGTTCCCCCTACACTATGACGGGGCTTACCCACCCACTAATATAACACTATACCTCCTTATGTCTACTATTCCTACTATACCATACCTTCTTATACCTCCCTGCATAGACTATATATACAGTCTCCCTCTACAATGCTAGACAGGACATTGGTGAAACCTTGTGAGCAGTGGTATAAAAAAGGCCATAAAGAGACATGACCGTAACCTTATGAGCAGTGGTATAGAGGTCATAAAGAGACATGACCTTGAAACTTTAGTGGAAGGAATGTCCATGTATAAAGCAATAAAGCATCTATCTCTATCTATCTATCTATATCAATAAATTTTTCGGTAATTACAAGTACGTACTTCGAAATTGTGAATACCTTTGTAAGGACGTGAAGACCTTGAAATACGTAAATCCAGTCTGTATTTACACTAGTCTCATGTCAACACAACACACACGCACGCACTGCTACAGATATACACGAGATACTGAGGCACGTGTCGGCGGCGTCAGTCTTCCACGACCCCCCATAAAGGGCCCCATCTCCCCCCCATTCCCCACCCCGGTGTCAGTCATCAACGTCCCCCAACTCCAACCCCCACCAACTAGCAGTTCCCTTGTTACAGACCCCCCCGGCACCCCCGCCATCCTGCCACTGGTCTGCGTTCATCGCCTCCTCCAATAAACGTTCTTCTTTCCCCGCACATGATTGGCGTTGGTGCCTTGGTAGAGGGCGCGAACATTTGAAGAGGAAGCCAGACACACATAGCACGCCTTGTTGAACGTGACCAGGTTTATCTATCTATCTATCTATCTATCTATCTATCTATCTATCTATCTATCTATCTATCTATCTATCTATCTATCTATCGAGAGAGAGAGGAGAGAGAGAGAAGAGAGAGAGAGAGAGAGAGAGAGAGAGAGAGAGAGAGAGAGAGAGAGAGAGAAGAAGAAGAGAGAGAGAGAGAGAGAGAGAGAGAGAGAAAGAGAGAGAGACGTATTCACACAGGTAAAAATATCTCTGATGAAAGTATTTTATCGATATTTATATATTCAAATTAACATTTAGAGTAATGGTGTCCAGTATGTACTTGTATCTCTGGTGCACACTCTTATTTGAAGCCTTATCTGATTAAGTTGGGCACTTAAACAGGTCAAGTTTTTACATTTTGATTTAGACACTAATCTTGGTCATCGCCGCCTTGCTGATTCTCTTACACCACTTTATAAGATGATTATTGATCATAGTCATCCATTATGTTCAAAGCTGCCACCACCATGTTTGCCGTCTCTCTTAGCCAGGTTTTAATCAAGACGATCATGCATATTCAGCTGTTCGTTCAAATACCAGCCAGTTATCTAGAAGCTTTGTTTAACGCATAACACAATTATGAAACACTCTTCCAAGTTATATTGTGAAAGCTTAATTATATAACGTGCAGTCATTTACGAATGAGCAAAAAAGGTTATTTTTACAAAGGTATTTGCTTCTGACTGATTTTCCCCTCTGGGCCTCGGTGGTGTAGTTCCTTGAACTCTCTAGAGGGGTTGACATTCTTACCTGATAATAATAATGAAGGAAAATAATGGTCCATTAATTTCAAATAGAGGTATTCTATCAAGATTTTTAGTACACTTCTAAACAGTAGCAGGTTGAACAATATCCTAGCTTCGCACTGAGATGACAAGAGAAATTCCTACTCGTCCTTTTACCTGACATAAATAACACTGATCCTTAATAATCACCTGATTGACCTGAAGTCTGAAGATGAGTGAACATTCCTGCACAATGGCGCCTCGAGGGGAGCAGCTCTTCAGTGGCAGCGTCCATCAGTCCTACACAACATTATCAAGATCACTACATGGGGCGTTTAAGACATGATAAATAGGCCTACTATTCAGACAAGAACTAACAGCATCATTAAGCTAAAAAGGAAAGACGTCACCGCCACTTAATTATTTAAATCCATCTTAATAATCATCCAAACGGCGTCACATTAAAATTCTTGACGACATAAGAAAAAAATACCACAACGGAGTGAGACTGTCGGGTACAAGTCGTGTTGTTGTTGACAGGGGTTGATCTTGAATATTTATTTCCTATAGTTTATTTTGTTTAACCAGGCGAAAATTCAATTCTATCCTAAGGTCTCATGCTTAAAAGTATGCCTATGTTTACCTGATAATATGGTTAATATGATAAAAATACAGCTGAAATTTAGAAGAACCATAATATTCCATTCTCTTAGCATCAAATATCAGTCAGTAAGCAGCAAGGGGGTCAGGATTGTTCACCTCGTAAAAAAAAATAGAGTGCAACATATCTACCTTTTGAGCCAACTGTGATTAATAACTGTTTAAATAAAAAAAATAAAAAAAGGATGAGGGGCAGGATGAGGGGTAGGATGAGGGGCAGGATGAGGGGCAGGGTGAGGGGCAGGAGTGAGGGGCAGGATGAGGGGCAGGTGAGGGGCAGGTGAGGGGCAGGGTGAGGGGCAGGTGAGGGGCAGGGTGAGGGGCAGGTGAGGGGCAGGATGAGGGGCAGGATGAGGGGCAGGGTGAGGGGCAGGATGAGGGGCAGGATGAGGGGCAGGGATGAGGGGCAGGATGAGGGGCAGGATGAGGGGTAGGATGAGGGGCAGGATGAGGGGCAGGATGAGGGCAGAGAATGAGGGGCAGGATGAGGGGCAGGATGAGGGGCAGGATGAGGGGCAGGGTGAGGGGCAGGATGAGGGGCAGGATGAGGGGCAGGATGAGGGGCAGGATGAGGGGCAGGGAGGGGCAGGATGTAGGGGCAGGATGAGGGGCAGGATGGGGCAGTGATGAGGGCAGGATGAGGGGCAGGAGAGGGCAGGATGAGGGGCAGGATGAGGGGCAGGATGAGGGGCAGGAGGAGGGCAGGATGAGGGGCAGGATGAGGGGCAGGATGAGGGGCAGAATGAGGGCAGGATGAGGGCAGGATGAGGGGTAGGATGAGGGGCAGGGTGAGGGGCAGGATGTGGGCAGGATGAGGGGCAGGATGAGGGGCAGTAGGGGCAGGGTGAGGGGCAGGATGAGGGGCAGGATGAGGGGTAGGATGAGGGGCAGGATGAGGGGCAGGATGAGGGGCAGGATGAGGGGCAGGATGAGGGGCAGATGAGGGGCAGGATGAGGGCAGGGTGAGGGGTAGGATGAGGGGTAGGATGAGGGGCAGGATGAGGGGCAGGATGAGGGGCAGTAGGGGCAGGATGAGGGGCAGGATGAGGGGCAGGATGAGGGGCAGGTGAGGGGCCCAGGATGAGGGGCAGGTGAGGGGCAGGGTGAGGGGCGGGGATGAGGGGCAGGATGAGGGGCAGGATGGGGGGCAGGGTGAGGGGCAGGATGAGGGGCAGGATGAGGGGCAGGGTGAGGGGCAGGATGGGGGGCAGGATGAGGGGCGGGATGAGGGGCAGGGTGAGGGGCAGGATGAGGGGCAGGATGAGGGGCAGGGTGAGGGGCAGGATGAGGGCAGGGTGAGGGGCAGGATGGGGGGCAGGATGAGGGGCAGGATGAGGGGCAGGATGAGGGGCAGGATGAGGGGCAGGGTGAGGGGCAGGATGAGGGCAGGAGAGGGCAGGATGAGGGGCAGGATGATGGGAGGATGAGGGGCAGGATGAGGGGTAGGATGAGGGGCAGTAGGGAAAGGATGAGGGGCAGGATGAGGGGGTAGGCAGGATGAGGGGCAGGATGAGGGGCAGGATGAGGGGCAGGGTGAGGGGCAGGATAAGGGTAGGATGAGGGGCAGGATGAGGGGTAGTTGAGGGGGTAGGATGAGGGCAGGATGGGGGGTAGGATGAGGGGCAGGATGAGGGGCAGGATGAGGGGCAGGATGAGGGGCAGGATGAGGGGCAGGATGAGGGGCAGTAGGGCAGGATGAGGGGCAGGATGAGGGGTAGGATGAGGGGCAGGATGAGGGTAGGATGAGGGGCAGGATGAGGGGCAGTATGAGGGGCAGTAGGGGCAGGATGAGGGGCAGGATGAGGGGTAGGATGAGGGGCAGGATGAGGGGCAGGATGAGGGGTGGGGGGATGAGGGCAGGATGAGGGGCAGTAGGGGCAGGATGAGGGGCAGGATGAGGGGTAGGATGAGGGGTAGGATGAGGGGCAGGATGAGGGGCAGGTTGAGGGGTAGGATGAGGGGCAGGATGAGGGGCAGGATGAGGGGCAGGATGAGGGGCAGGTTGAGGGGTAGGATGAGGGGCAGGATGAGGGGCAGGTTGAGGGGTAGGATGAGGGGGGGCAGGATGAGGGGCAGGATGAGGGGCAGGATGAGGGGCAGGATGAGGGCAGGATGAGGGGCAGGATGAGGGGCAGTAGGGGCAGGATGAGGGGCAGGATGAGGGGTAGGATGAGGGGTAGGAGGGAGGGCAGGATGAGGGGCAGGATGAGGGCAGTAGGGGCAGGATGAGGTGCAGGATGAGGGGCAGGATGAGGGGCAGTAGGGGCAGGATGAGGGCAGGATGAGGGGCGAGAGGGAATGAGGGGCAGGATGAGGGGCAGGATGAGGGGTAGGATGAGGGGCAGGATGAGGGGCAGGATGAGGGGCAGTAGGGGCAGGATGAGGGCAGGATGAGGGGCAGGATGGGGGGCAGGATGAGGGCAGGATGAGGGGCAGGATGAGGGGCAGTAGGGGCAGGATGAGGGGCAGGATGAGGGGTAGGATGAGGGGCAGGATGAGGGGCAGGATGAGGGGCAGGATGAGGGGCAGGATGAGGGGCAGGATGAGGGGTAGGATGAGGGGCAGGATGAGGGGTAGGATGAGGGGAGGATGAGGGGCAGGTTTAGGGGCAGGATGAGGGCAGGATGAGGGGCAGGATGAGGGGCAGGATGAGGGGTAGGGGATGAGGGGCCAGGATGAGGGGCAGGATGAGGGGCAGGATGAGGGGTAGGATGAGGGGCAGGATGAGGGGCAGGATGAGGGGCAGGATGAGGGGCAGGAGTGAGGGGCAGGGTGAGGGGCAGGATGAGGGGCAGGATGAGGGGCAGGATGAGGGGCAGGATGAGGGGCAGGATGAGGGGTAGGATGAGGGGCAGGATGAGGGGCAGGATGAGGGGCAGGATGAGGGGCAGGATGAGGGGCAGGGTGAGGGGCAGGATGAGGGGCAGGGTGAGGGGCAGGATGAGGGGCAGGATGAGGGGTATGTTATATCAATGTGCGAGTGTAAGTAGGTGTGATTCACAGCCACAATCGGTAAATAATACCATGGGTAGGTGGGAGAGGATATTGGAGGATAGTGATCACCTCAATGTGTGGAAAGCAATAAGCTGGAAGGGAGAGTATGGTGAAACCCGAGATGTAAACAGTTCCCCCTCCGATGATGATTTTAAGAAGTTTTATGAAGAAACCTTTAATCCGCCAAATATTTCACGTCTAATATCAGAAGATTTCGATTCAAATGTTTATGTACCAGTATTGGATGATTTAATTTCCCCCAATGAGGTTCACCAACAAGTAAAATTGCTAAAAACAGGTAAAGCTGGTGGACCGGATGGATTACCGCCAGGCATTTTAAAGTTCTTACCTGCCCAGTGGATCATGTTACTTACAAATATTTTCAACTCTGTATTTTCTTCTGGCACATATCCTCAGGGCTGGTCTAGAGCAAAACTGTTCACTGTATTTAAGAAAGGCAATAAGGCAGATGTGAGAAATTACAGAGGGATAAATGTAGCCAACAGTAGTGCTAAATTATACGATATGGTGTTGTGTTCGCGACTCGTCCTCTGGTTTAGACCATTTAGAGAACAGGCCGGGGCACAGAAGACTAGGGGATGTCTTGAACAGATTGTTTGTCTACGCTTGTTGTGTGATATGGCCAGAAGAAAGAAACTTACTCTTTTTGTAACATTTATAGACTTTAAGCAAGCATATGACAGAGTACCAAGACATTTATTATTCCGTGTGTTGAGGCGTTTAGGATGTGGCTCAGTAATGATATCTGCTATGGTTGCCATGTATAGTTTAACAGAAAGTTGGATTGGAGCCGCTTTGGTAACTATCGCATTAGGGGTAAAACAAGGCTCGCCAACGTCCTGCGTTTTGTTTGTAATTTTTGTTAATGATTTAATACGCCTCATTAAACAGGGCAGTGGTTATGATGGATTTCTGAAGTGGTTGCACGTTCTTG
Source organism: Chionoecetes opilio (assembly GCA_016584305.1). NCBI lineage: Eukaryota > Metazoa > Arthropoda > Malacostraca > Decapoda > Majidae > Chionoecetes > Chionoecetes opilio. The sequence continues at coordinate 678,073 of JACEEZ010007257.1, forward strand.
TCATGATGGATGATACGGTACAATTAGCCACGTCACGGAGAAATATGTTGAGTAAATTATCAATATTACAGGAGTACTGTCTAGAGTACGGCATGATAGTGAATCAGTCTAAAACTAAATTTTTTGTGTTAAATGGCAGCCGTGACGACGCTGACCCGTTGGCAGTGAACGGTTTAAGTGTTCAACCTTGTAAGTCGTATGTTTATTTAGGGTCGCCGTTCACCTGCGATGGGTCGACATCTTCCGCTGTTAAGTTACATGCCAAGTTAAAAATGCCACAGGTACTAAATTTTGTTTTTTTTGTGAAGAAAAATGATGATGTGCCATTTATTGTAAAAAAACGTGTTTTTGACGCAGCATTAATGTCAACACTTATGTATGGTGCTGAATCATGGTTTGTGGCAGATTTAAAACCTATGACTAAACTGTTTAACTGGTGTTTAAAGCAATTGTTGGGTGTGCGAAGGTCAACTTGCAATGATATATGTTACGTGGAATCGGGTTACCCACCCCTAAAAGATATGGTAAGTTCTGTGCAACATAAGTTTTCCCATAAAATGTGGCAAGAGCGAACAACTTTTGATGATGACCCACTGACGTTTGCAATGAAGTTATCTATGAATATGGACACTGTCACCGGTAGATTAATAAGGGAGTTTGTGGTCAGTGAAGTCAAAGATTGTACTGTAGATATGCAATGTGTAAAATCGAGAATTTCAGACAGTAATTCTACGAGAAGAGTGACATATAAAGAGATGAACCCTACTATGAATGTGCATAATATTTACACTGATAGACACTTAGTTGATGAAAAGCATCGCCTGTCGTTTACACAGTTTAGGACAGGTGGGCATTGGCTAATATGTGAGACTGGAAGGTGGAATAGGAGAGGTCGCGGTCGCTTACCCTTGGATGAGCGACTGTGTGTATGTGGCCAAGTGCAGACTGAAAGACATATGGTGGAACAGTGTACACTGACCCAACATGTCAGGGACATATACCAGTTCACTCTTATGGAACAGGTGTTTTCAAATAGATTTACCCTAGATGTGACCTGTAAAATAATACACTGTATCTTGAGTGTGTATTACTGATGGCCAGTGCATATTCTATTCAATATTAATGGACTGCGATTATTGTGTAATAGTAATGATATAATAGTAATGATATTTTAATGCGGATAGCATTATATTGTAGTGTTAGTTACTAATTGCCAGCGTTGAGTTAATTTTACTTTTTGGACTACAGTTATAAAACTACATGTATAAGTATGTATATGTGTATTATGTTCTGCTGTGGTCAATAAAACTATCTATCTAGGATGAGGGGCAGGATGAGGGGCAGGATGAGGGCAGGATGAGGGGCAGTAGGGCAGATGAGGGGCAGGATGAGGGGTAGGATGAGGGGTTTGGATGAGGGGCAGGATAGGGGCAGGGTGAGGGGCAGGATGAGGGGCAGGATGAGGGGCAGGATGAGGGGTAGGATGAGGGGCAGGATGAGGGGCAGGATGAGGGGCAGGATGAGGGGTAGGATGAGGGGCAGGATGAGGGGTAGGATGAGGGGCAGGATGAGGGGCAGGATGAGGGGCAGGATGAGGGGCAGTAGGGGCAGGATGAGGGGCAGGATGAGGGTAGGATGAGGGGTAGGATGAGGGGCAGGATGAGGGGCAGGATGAGGGGCAGTAGGGGCAGGATGAGGGGCAGGATGAGGGGCAGGATGAGGGGCAGTAGGGGCAGGATGAGGGGCAGGATGAGGGGCAGTAGGGGCAGGATGAGGGGCAGGATGAGGGGTAGGATGAGGGGCAGGATGAGGGGTAGGATGAGGGGCAGGATGAGGGGCAGGATGAGGGGCAGGATGAGGGGTAGGATGAGGGGCAGGATGAGGGGCAGGATAAGGCCACCTGTGAATCCGGGGCGCCAAGTGGGCCATGGAACAGGTTGTGTCGCCTCGCCTTACACACAGAAAGGGAAAGTAGACGGCGGCAGAGTCAGGTTTTTATGTGCTAGGGTGACTACTACTATAGGGTCTCTGTAGGGTGACTGTCGCCTCCCTATTCCTCCACTGTCCATTACTACTTCCCTCTACCCCTCCCCCTTCCTTCCATGCCTAACCTAACCTCAGCCAAATCTAATCTAGCCCAACCTAGTCTAATCTAACCTAACCTGACAGCCAAAACGTCCATGGTCGAAGCGTTCGCGGCCAAAACGTAACCTAACCTCAGCCTAACCTAACCTAAATAACCTCAGCCTAGCCTAACCTAATCTAACCTAAACTGCCAAAACGCCCATGGTCGAACCGTCCGTGGCCAAAACGTTCAGTTACCTCCATGTCAGCCAAGGTTTCATCTCTCTATCCTTGTCTCCTCCTTCGATTCTTCCTCCCATATAAGTGTTCCTGAGCCATGTAACCATCCCCACCCTTTCCCTCTCTCCCTATTTTTCTTGACCTCTGCCCATTCCCTCCTCCTCCTTCGATTCTTCCTCCCCAATACGTGTTCCTTCCGCCATGCAGTCCCCCACCCCACTTTCCCTCCCTCCTTATTTTTCTTGACCCGTGTCTCCTCTTTCCTGCAACCACATTCTCATTGCTAGCTACACTTCACTACAAAAAAAGTCAAAATTCTAGTCAAGTTTTTTTTTTCTCACCCACTCATTTAGACCTTTAGATAATGAATTAGTTAGTTCACTCCTTATATCATCGTGCACTTTATTATCCCTTGTCCTACATGAGGTTCTATCCTGTTTTTGAAGCCGCTTCCTTTCTGAACAAGACCATGGCCTCCACCCTCGTAATTTTTTTTTTTTTTTTTTTTTTTTTTTACATCTCAAAGGACTGGCCAAGGCAAAAAAAAAAGAAGGTAACAAAAAGGCTGCTTAGATGCTCGTCCCTATAAAGAAGACAGTAAGATAATAAAGGAAGGGGGTGGGCCATTTAGCTCGGGAAGTGTCTAATAACCTCGTCACATCTTCCCCCCCCCCCTTGTCTTTATATTGCCAATACTGCAGCTATTAATGAACGATTTGCTTGTATTGTAAGAAGAACGACTGAGAAAAAATAACCCGGTACAGTAATTCAGAATATTTAGAGTGTACGTTTATACTTATATGCACACTTTACTTTAGATTATCTCCTTTCTATAGGCAAAGCAGGCTTGTTGTGACAGCATTGGATCCAAGTATCTTATCTCGGTGAACGCATTAATGCTCTTTGGTATACTGCTAACTAAACCACTAACTGTGTAAAAATATTGAGACTGGAAGCAAGATATTTGGTAATGTTAAGGCACTTTTGTATATAATAATGTCTTGGAAAAGGGAGGCGTAAAAAAAGAAAATACAAGGGAGACTGGAGTGAATCCTAAAAAATCTTGGTCTAAGCAATGGCAGCCACACCAAGAGCCTGCAGGGTCCGGGAGGGTCGCTGGGGGCACGGAGGAGGGGCGTGAGGTGCATGGCGGGTGTGCGATCTGAGGCGGCGCCACTGGGTATCTGATTGCCTTTAGCTACCTGCTGACGATGACAATGAGGCTTGGGAGTTTATTTTTTTTTTTTTTAACATCACAAAGGACTGGCCAAGGCCAAAAAAAGAGGTAACAAAAACCCCGCTTAGTTGCCAGTCCCTATAAAGAAGACAGTAAGAGAATGAAGAAAGGAGGGTGGGCCAATCTAGTTCGGGGTCTTGTCACTCCTCTCTTGAAAAGATTTAAGTCGTAGGAAGGTGGAAAAAATGAACTGGTGAGGAAGAAATTGTGTTCATTATTTACCTGCTAACTTGTCACTTCACAACTTTTTCCCTTTTCCTGACAGTTATAACATTGACTACTCAGCTTTTTAATTTTACTCCTATGATTCGTGTTTCATCATGTCATCATATTCCTGAAGATGACTAACACATGGAAGATAAAGGGAAGGAAAGTGATCAAAGGAGGAAACACTTGGAGTAGATTTACACCACCTAGCCTATATTATATTATAATATTCCGTTTTTTTATCATTCAATCCTGCATGAGCTAAGTCTCTACGTACAGATACTTATGTACTCATTGTTTATATATGTATTTTATATACTCTCTCTCTCTCTCTCTCTCTCTCTCTCTCTCTCTCTCTCTCTCTCTCTCTCTCTCTCTCTCTCTCTCTCTCTCTCTCTCTCTCTCTCTCTCTCTCTCTCTCTCTCTCTCTCTCTCTCTCTCTCTCTCTCTCTCTCTCTCTCTCTTAGTCTAAGCTGTCTTAATACGAACACAACTAACATTAAGTAAGCAACTAGATAAATACACACAAATTCAACCTAAATGAAGACAAACTCTGTCGTATCCAAATTTATTTCAGTCTTGCTATTGATATTCAGGCATCATGAGGTGTTTTTATCCTACTCGGTGGTACAGAACAACTCGCACAGCAGGTTAAGTAAGGTCTGTTCCCATAAAGGGCTGGCGTCAGGAGGAGGAGGAGGATGGGACCAGATTGATGGGGTGAGGGACAAGGGAAGGAAGAAGGAAGGAGGAAGGAGAGAAGGGGATTATAGAATCAAACTCTTGGCAGATTAAATGTTATATACTTGATATTTTACGACGAGTTTTGTCCACTATACTCGCCGCACGTTAAACTGGCAAAAATTGGGCCCGCTCACTCCCCCATTTCGAACGCACGGGATTGGCTGAGGTGTTGGGTGTTGGGGCTTTAGGGCGGAACTTGGAGTAAAGCATTCTTATAGTTTTCCTCATATTTATGTTTTCCTTTCCTTTCATGAACACCTCTTGTCACGTTTGACGTGTGTGTGTGTGTGTGTGTGTGTGTGTGTGTGTGTGTGTGTGTGTGTGTGTGTGTGTGTGTGTGTGTGTGTGTGTGTGTGTGTGTGTGTGTGTGTGTGTGTGTGTGGGGTGTCTGTGTGTGTGTGTGTGTGTGTGTGTGTGTGTTAGTGTGTGTGTGTGTGTGTGTGTGTGTGTGTGTGTGGTGTGTGTGTGTGTGTGTGTGTGTGTGTGTGTGTGTGTGTGTGTGTGTGTGGTGTGTGTGTGTATGTGTGTGTGTGTGTGTGTGTGTGTGTGTGTGTGTGTGTGTGTGTGTTTGTGTGTTTGTGTGTGTGTGTGTGTGTTTGTGTGTGAGGCTGGGAGGCTGTGTAAGGGCTGGGAGACCTACATGTGGTAGCTCCTGTAGGTGAAGGTATAATGGTGAAGGGGAATGATACTTTGGGCGATTAGAAACACGGGGCGCGGGGAGGTCTCTTTGTTTGGCACATAACGCACCCCTTCCACCATGGCGAAGAGGTCGGTGTGTGTGTCGGTGTGTCGGTGGGTCAGGCAGGACACACCACTTTCACTGATCCCACGTCAAAAACACTTTCTCTTTCAACCTGAGACTCCTATTCTGCAATTCCTTCCGTCCCAATACCACCGTTCGTCCTTCCCTTAGCTTTCCTTACCTCTCCTCATGCCTCTCATTACCTCGTCCCAGCTATTTGATATCCAGGTTATGTATCATCATTTAGACTACGGTATACTTCTCCCTTATATATTCATTCTCTTTAACCCCTTCACACCCAGATTTTTCCTTTGCTGTAAAATATTATCTGTTG
>JACEEZ010007258.1:0-19904 GCA_016584305.1 Chionoecetes opilio
CCAAACCCATTCGCTCAAATTTTGGAGAGGCCCCCTGATGACTAACCCCCAACATTTTAAAAAAAAACTAAACATCTATCCACCTGTCCGCCACACCCTACCCCTTCTTGGTACGGGTTTTTATGGAAAGTGGTGGAATTTTTCCTTGCCGCCGGAAAATTGAAAAAAAAATTGGAATGCCCCGGAAAAGGCAACCAAAAAAAAGGTAGGGCAGGGGGGTTCTAATCCGAGCCAAAGCCCTTATCAGGCTCGGATGCTCTTCCACATGCCCCCCCCCCCCGAAGACACATTTTGATTAATCAAACCTTTCACCCAAAAATTCAATCCAGAAAGGGCGTAGTCTACAACTACGACCTCTTTGATTTTTCGGAGGCAGAAATATTTAAACAGTCCCCGGGAAAAATTTCAACGGGTCTTAAGGTCAGGGGGAAGCAAAAAAAATGATCATTTCATTTTCTACGGATCAAGTCTCCCGATTCCATCGGGATCGGCCCCCCAGTCTCAGGATAAAACCCTTTTTATCGACCCCCATGCAGTGCTATATGCTAAGTTTGGGGGCACGGAATTTTTTTTGTAAACCCCCTCTCGCTTTTGGTCGATGCTCGCGTTGGGGGCCCATGCACAGCTGACTGTACGTCAACTCCCTACTGCTTCCACTGCCGTGTATCCCCCCAGGGTTTCCCGGACAGGGGCTTATAAATTAGAAAAAGACACCCTTTATTTGGCCAACTCCCAATTTATCAGTTTTGGGGAGGCCAGAAGAGAACTTTCCAAGACAAGCGCGGGGAGGAAGCAGGACCTACGATCGCGAGGTTGCTGTTTTTCTAAGACCCCTAACCCCCTTGCAGTTCCACCACCACACCCTTTAAAACCCCAACCCACCATCCCAATGAAGAAAAAAGTTCTCGCTACTGCCGGTGATTCTGGGGGTCTGCTGATCCTCTCATAAGGGCCCTCCAACCACCTCTCGTGTAGTGCATGCCGCAAAACGGGAAAAAAATCAATAGTGACTCCTCCTCTAAGGGCCCCCAAAAAAGCCATCCTAGTAAAAGTCCCAGAACGAACTCGCAGTTCCAATGAGTCCTTAGACTCAGTGGCGTCCCCGGCAAAAAAAACAAATTTCTGAGCAGAAGGGGATGGGGTTGCGTACAGATCACCTATTTATATGTGGGGTACTGACGTGATCCTAATATCACTGCCCCGTTACCACCCCTAAGCGGGTAGGACACAGGTCAACACACCTGATGGGGAAAGGGGTCTCACAACTTTTTGGACACACAAGTAGTTATGCCGCTGATACCCAAACTTCAAGCCCTCGTCGGGACTATCGTAAACCAGAAGTGGTAAATCTTTGTTAGTAAATCTCATCTTGGGGGGACATACGGGCTCTACTACTGCCGCGGGGCTCGTATGAGAAAACCCCCTTTCACCCCCGGATGTACGCAAGCGCCCAAAACCCACATTTGGGGAAAGTACAAAAAGAGTTTTCATCTTCTACAACACAGAAAAAAAAAATGTTTTTTGGGTTTTAAAAAGGCGCGGTCTACAAACCGTAAGGCTTCTGCATCACTTCACCACAAAAAACCTTCAATCCCCAATGGAAAAATTGTGGTTACTGCAAATTTTGGGGGAACTAGTCCTTTCATCAAAAAGGTTCCCTTTAGTTTTAAAAAAATGTTGGGGGGGGGCTTGGAAATTTTTTTTCTGTCCACCCCACCTACCTTTCTTTTGGGGGGGGACCTGCCTGCCCCAATTTGTTTTGGGTTTCGGTGGCCGTCCGGCCTTTTCCCCTGGAAACCCCCAAAGCCGCTTCCCCCCCTCCGGGTTCCCCTTGGGGGAAAAAAAGGTGGGGGGCTTTTTCCCCGGGGTTTTTGGGGAAAAGTCGCCTTATTGCTTCCCCTCCCCCCCTTTCTTGCACCGGGGGGGGAATTACAATCGCTCCGCATAACATTTGCCGACAGGTGTCCAGACAGTGTCTGCGGCCTTCCCTGTTCTGACCGTCATCAATAACATCGTAGCCCTGTTGAGGGAAGATTTTTTTTTTCGCGCGCTTTTACAAAAGATCGTGTTTTAAACGGAAATATGGCCTAGAAATCAATTATTTTTGGTGGATTAGGTGTTTTTGAAAAAATACCCATTCAACTAACTCGGCCAAAACAATTTGTTCTGGACGATTACTTTAAATAAGGGACATTTCCCTTGAAGTGGAAACACTGTTCACTGTAACTCCGAGTTGTCAGATAGTTTGGTGGGTTTTATGGCCAAATGACCTGATAAAACAATATTTACACTTTTTATTCTGGTATTTAAATACTCATTAAGTATTTAAATACGTGAAACCAATGTATTTATAAATACAGTTCTAAATACACAATGTATTTAAATACAATTTATTTCAATACTGCCCACTCTGTGTATATGACCACTTTTCTTGGTGTTTCACAAGTTTTCGTATGTGTAAGATGTAATATACCAAGTGGGATTCCAACTAATGGAACGATGTCCATAGGTTTTAACGCACTAAAAACCAGTATAGGACATCCCCCTCCCCTGACACATGCCCCCTGGACATATTTACCCTTGTGGACATTATGCCTCTCGGTGTAATATACGAGCTGGACACTAAATACATTAATGTCTAAATATCTAAATACATTTGGAGAAAATTGATTAAAATACTAAATACTAAATACATTTTACGACGAATGTATTTAAATACTAAATCATCATTGTATTTAAATTGCATTTGTCAATACATTTTAAATCAACACTTTTAACATGTCCGAAAAAAAATGATTTCCTTAAGATTTCCTTAGATTTTGGGTTTCCGTAGAATTTCCTTCTTTAGGCCTAAATTTCCTTGAAATGCAGGGACATTTCCTTGCCATGGAAACCTGTTCATTCCAACTGTAACATCAGGGTTGCCAGATAGTTTTTTGGGCGGGTTTATTGCCAAATTAACCGGAAACAAGTATTTAAATTTAAATGTATTTAAATACTCATAAAGATTATTTAAATACTATTTAAATACCATGACACAATGTAATTTATAAATACATTTTCTACATACACAATTTTTTATTTAAATCAATTGTATTTAACTACTGCCAGCTCTGGGTGTATATTATTGCACTGTGCATAGACCCTATATTCTGGACTGTTTCACGCGATATCAATGTTTTTGAAATGCTAGCTGCAAAGCGGCCCGCGCCCGCTCCGACAAAGAGATATAGTGGTACTATGGACTATCTTATAGACTGGTTTATCAGTGATATGATTACTGTAATCTTCGTAAATGTTTATTCAATAATTTATCAAATAAAAACAGAAAAACACGCGCTAATAGTTAAATGCATTACGAGACTCTTAGAAATCCTCCTCCTCCCACCGGCCGAATTCCATTACTACGTGGCATGATCTTCTTATAACCAGTGTTGCCCTTCGCGACTGCCAGGTGCGGTAATGCAAATATTCACACCTGCAGACATCTCCTGCTACATTACATTGCCCGCGGACCTTCCACGTCCAAGCGTGTAGGTGATGAAATCCAGGATGGCTTCTTCTCGGCCGGGTAAAGGCGCCCTGTGCCTTTCTGGGCGCTCTCTTCAGGGACCCGGGTTGGGGGGGGGGGGTGGGGGGGGGGGGAAGCTGCTGCGAACCAGACCCGGGCTCGCCGTAACGTCGGTAGTGGTGGAGTACCTGAGGAGCACCTTCAAAAGTCACCCCTCGAGGGAGTTCCAGGACGCCTTGTCTGTTAGATATCCCCGCATTGCCCCAAATCAGCCTTGCGATGGGCGTGTATATGATCATAGTTTTTAATATTTTCGTGTGAAGTATCATTTGTCGGTCGTTCTCCTCACGCGTGTATCTGCGCGCGACGTCTCTCCCCTTGCCCTTTCACGGCTGGTGGAGGCACTGGCTTCCTGCGCTGCTCTGCTGCTGCTGCTGCTGCTGATTATGATGATGATGATGATGATGATGATGATGTATCCTCCTCATCCTCCACGCCATGAATTTCTGCCATGAAGGATTGCCGGCCACATGCCTGGAGGAATCCTGCTGGGTTGCCGCCTTTCAGGAGGGGAATGCCAGCACGAGGGCAACAGTGCAGGCGAGGAGCAGACTCAGGCCAGCGTGGAAGGCGAGATATGGTGTGGAATGCAAACCTGGGTTCTTGGAGGTGCTTAGGGCTGCCAGGAGCTTTGGGGATGAGTCTGGTATTTCAGAGGAGACTTGCAGTGCCGGATGAAGAGCCTAACCTCCTCCTCCCCAGGCCGAATTGCCTTGATACGTGGCATGATCTTCTTATGAAGTGTTACCCGCTTGTGGGGATTCAACCTTGTTCGGTGGCGGGCTTGAAGCGTGGTCGACGGCGCCACCTACTCTGCGGCCTGCTGCCATTGTTGGGCTCGGTGGCCGTCGGCCTCGTGGACCAAGCGCTCCCCCATCGTCACTGGAGGTGGGCCTTCCGTATGTCCCGTCTTTATGCTTCCTGCCCCTTTCTCTCCTTTCTTTAGGTGCGATTTCAAGGCCCGGTGCGTCCTTCTCTTCCGTCTCACCGCTTCTTCTTTCTTTTAAACTTCCACGCTCCGCTCACCCATGTTTGCCGTGAGTGGCATCCCGTATATTACCCCGCGCGCCCCCCTCTTCTGGGAGTTGAGGTCCACCACGGGCGGGTTGTAGTTCCTTTCGTGGGCAACACGCTCCTTTGGTAGGGGGGTTGGAGTAAGACGGGGGTCCAGTGTGGCCCTGCTGGATCAAGCGGCTGGTCCATGCGTTGGCTAGGGCCGAAGCGGAGGTTGCCTGGTGGGCACCGACCATAGGTCACCGCGTCTGCCACCACACACTAAGGCAACCGGGAAAGCGTATACTTCTTCCCCCCGCTACCCCTGGAGCTGTTGGTGAGTCCTTCCCAACAGACAGCTTCCCCTTGTTGGCTCCGTGGTGGTGTGGGGCGTGGGAAGTTGACGTAATTTTGTTTATGTATAATACTAAAGATTTACCCCGCTTCCTATCCCGCGTCCCGCTTGTCCTCGACTTCTGTCCATTGAAATCCCTCTCACATTGGCCACTCCTGGAGCCTTTCAGGCCCGACGTGGCACGAAGCGGCATCCGCCCCTTCCTCCTCAGCTCCCCGTTCTGGCGGTCCCCGCATCACAATGGACGCAGACAGGGATTGAGAGACGAGCCCCTGGCCCTCGGGGCACTTCTTACGTTGGACACCTTGCTTCTGTTCAACGTGACCCAGCCTTGTCATACAGAGCATATACATGATATTTTCAAGGCTTATGTGTGGTTCGCCGCAATCCGTCTTAGTTATGATGACAATTGACAATCAAATAGTGCTACTAAATTTTGCTGCTGCAGATGATGCTTCCTCTTCTTATGTGAAGCCACAAAGATGGAAATTGGAGCGAGACATTACAGAGCCGAACTCATTCGCTCCTTACATGTTGGAGACGGCCCTGATGACTACCTCCCCAACACTTTTGATAAAACTACTAATCTACTCCACCTAGTCCAGCCATATAGCCCTACCCCTACTTGTACGTGGCGTATTATAAGGAGAGTGGGGCAACTGTTTTCCTTGCGGCGCGTATTGTGGGAAGATTGTGATGACCGAAGGCCACCTGAAACGTATGGCCAGGGGGGGTTCCTAATCCGACCATGGACCTAACTCAGGCTCGGATGCTCTTCCACAGCCCCATCACCGAAGACAGCATTTGTGGATACCATCAAACCTCTTCCAAATTCATACCTTAGCAAAGTGCGTGGATGTCCTACAACAACGACTCTTTTGAGTTGTTCGGAGGCAAAATACAAACATGTCCCGAACCTAATAGTGCGCATAGTTGTTTCAGGCAACAGGTCCTATAAGGTGCAGACGTAATCAAAACATGAGCATTATACTTGCTACGATCATCAGTCTCTCCCCGATTCCATCAGGATCGGTCACCAGTCTCTAAAGATAAAAGCCTTTATCGACCGCCCTATGCAGTGCTATGAGTTCTACAGCCTTTAGGTGCAACGGCAAATTTTTGTAAATCACCTCCTCGCTGTGGTACCGATTCTCGCGTTGGGTGCCCAGCCACAGAACTGTCGTCAACTCCCTACTGCTTTCCACTGCCGTGTTGATCACCCCCGAGTTCCCGACAGTGTGGGGGACTTATAAATTAGAAGAAGACATCCTTTATTGCAACTCCCAATTTATCAGTCTTGTGAGCGGCCCGAATAGAACTTTCACAGACAAGCAGCGGGGCGGGGGAGGAAGCAGGACCTACGCATCCGCGATGGCTGCTGCTTCTTCTAAGACGCCTAATCTATCCTCCTGCAGTTCCACCACCACATTCTCTTAAACTAACCCATCCTCCCAATGAAGAATAGTTTCTCGCTACTGCCGTGTGATTCTGTGGAGTCCCTGCTGACTCCCTCTCATACATGAGCCTCCAACCACCTCTCCGGTAGTGCAATAGCCGACACGGGAAAAATGACAATAGTGACTCCTCCTCTAATAGCTCCCTAAAAGCCATCCTAATAAGAGTCTCATAATCCGAACTTGCAGTTTCCATGAGTCCTTCGACTCAGTGGGCGTCCCCGGCTAAATATCAATTGCCTGGCAGGAGTGGATGGACTTCGTACAGATAGCACTACTGATAGTGTGGGAGTACTGACGTGGGCTCCTAATTCACTGCCCCTGTTACCACACCCCTGAAGCGGCTAACGACACAGCTCAACAACACGCTGTGGCGAAGGTGTCTCACAACTTATGGACACACAAGTAGTTGATAGCCAATGCTGATAAGCAATCTTCAATATCCCTCGTCGGAGCGATCGTAAACCTAGAAGTGGAAATCTTCTGTCAGTAAATCTGCAAATCTGCATCTTTGGTGGGACATACGGTCTCTACTACTGCCAAAAGCCCCAGCGGGTGCCGCGTAGGAGAACCCCGTGATTCTCCCGCCGATGTACGCAAGCACAACCGACAATCTGGGAATTGTGTGTCTCAGCCTACATTATTCTATAGTTTACCATCTCTACCCACACAATCTACCCTACAAATATGCGAGCTGTGGTCGCTTTTCAACTGATTGGCTGTTCATTGCGTCCTACAAGCCGTAAGGCTTCTGCATCATCTCACGCACGCAATAACATCTTCAATCCTCCATGGATATTCCTGATTACTGCAATTGGAGGAACTAGTCTTTCTTCTCATCAACGATTGGACCCAGTCAGATATGATCTGTTACAAGAAACAATGATAGGGCAGGGAAGGGTCCTCTGCCCACAGTTTTATACTGTCCCACACACCTCCAGCAATGTGGTGGTCTTTAGTGGGTTTGGCCTTTACCATCGTCGTATGTCCTTAACTGTCAACCCGCTGTAATCACCCTTGCAGCTGTAGCAGGTCGTTCCATCTGCACAAACCTACACTGTCTGCTCAATATATCTACCTCCAAATGAACGACATACCTTCCAAGATCTTGAGGATCTTATCCGCCAGCTTACCCGTCATTTTTTCTCCTTGAGACAGAATGGCGGCATTTTCTGTGGGGGATTCACCAGAAATGTCGCGGTGCTTCTCTCGTAACTCTTATAGAAATGGCAACAACTTAAATATATTAAACACGGAGAACAACACATTTCCATTCCCAGACGGGAACATTGACTGCTTATGACACACTCCTGCAGTCCACAGGGTCGCCCTCGACTTCTCATTGGAGGTGGGCCGATTCTCTTCGGGGAAGTGACCATTATCCATAACTACTTAAGCAGTGTCCTCGCCCCCTTCCCCGTGTCTCCCAAAAGGGTGCCTCTCTCGTGCAGACGGAGGCTTTCAAAAGGATTGTGTTTGAAACATCCTATAGATGACTTTCCAACAATAGAATAGGCCGTAGCTCGACTTTGTGTCTCGAATCATTTTGCGCCTCGCTGAGCATCCCCCGCACATCTGGATCTTTTCTCTCGCGACCTTTCCGTGTGGACACAGGACTGTCTGTACGGCAGCGAGGAGTCACTCCCGCCGTGCTGAGACGCAATACTTTTCCGCGGCCAACTTCAGTAGCCTAAAATATCTTTATACCTGTTAAGAGCTAATACCGACGGGTTTTATGAACCAGATCCTCGTCACTCCTCTTGGAGGCTTTAGAGGACGATCTGTGCATCTACCCCGTGTCCAAGTTTGGCAAAAGAGTGAGAAAAATGAATGTGAAGTTTATCCATCTCCCTCCAGTCTATCGATTAATGGAGACCCTCGTGGCAATCCCTGACTGTAGCAAGGAATCTGTTTCTCATTTTGTGTCAGTGGCGAGAAACAGAACCTTGGCGTCTCCAAGTGCTAGGGACAGACTTATGCGACAAGAAACATGAGAGGAATAGATTGTTTCATCTAGAGTCGGGGAATCTTCTCAATGTTCTTTTACAAACCTCGTGGCTATGTCAAGCCATGAGGGTTTGCGCTGACACTTGCCCCAGGCCAAGATGATTCCATATGCGATGCTCTGTCATCTAAGAGATGAGGCTCTAGATTTCTGGTTGAGCATCTATAATAGGATCTGGATTGAAGGAACCCTTCCCAAGTGAGCTGGGGTGTGGCTGGGGGGGGGAGGTGACCCGATCCCTAAGCCTTGGAAGGACCACTCACTACCGACGAATTTCCGGCACATTCCCTAACTTCACTGTGTGTGTAAGTTATTCGAAAAAATGGAAATAGTCGACTTGTATGGTTTTTGGAACGGGAAAAACTTTTTTCTCCCGTTCTCAGTGTGGATTTCCCGTAGCATCACTCTACTAAGGAAGCGCTTATTTTCTTAGAGTCCCATCACATATCCAGGGGCATTTGCCTCTCGACACACCATGTGAACATATTTTTCCGACCTTGAAAAGCTTACGACACGGCTTGGAGACCCGTATATTGGCAATCTCTGTATGATTCGGCTAAGAGGTCGGTTGCCTGTGTTTCCTCCCGAGTTTCCTAGCCAACCGGGTTCTCAGAGTTCGAGTTTGGCAAAACTGTCCTCTAACACCCACCTTCAGGTGTGGCATCCCCCAATGTATCGTCTTTGAGTGTAGTCTGTTTTGCTGTGGCCATCAATGGTAGTGTTGATGTACTGCCAAAGGGGATTGTAGTACATTATACGTGGATGATTTATCATATCTTTTGCTGCTTCCAGATGTCTGTTGCAGAGAGAAGACCTTCACTTGCTATTGTAAAGTTTGTGAATGGACGAGACGATCGTGGCTTCCGGGTTTTCCCAACGAAGACTGTAGCGGTTTCATTTTTGCAGAACCCGTGGATTCATCCCGACCCAGACCTACATCTTTAGCGGGAAGAGAATACATTTAGGGAAGAGACCCTGTTTTAGACTATTTTTGACAATAGCTGACTTGGGTGGCCTCACCTTCGTGCTCCAAGACTGACTGTCTCCGGACAATGGATCTACTGAAAGTCCTCGTCGCACACCAGCTGGGGGCTGATCGCTGCTACACTCCTCCTATCTTCACCGCTCCTTATCCTTTCGAACTTGAAATATGGATGTGAAGTGTACTCCTCTTCCAACATCCCACACGACTGGGAGGCGATGCTTGGATTCGTTACACTCAGCTGGTGTTCCGTCGGGCAACCGGGGCGTTCAGCTCTTCCCATCCCAAGTCTATTGTGGGTTTGCTGGTGTCCTCCATTAGATTCTTCAACGCCAGTCCGCCTGGTAATATTGGTATCGCCTCCACCGCCTCCCTGACTCAATAGCTCGTTCTGTGGCCCTTTGGTTCAGGATCGCACTTTAACCATGGGCGAAGAAAGCTTACCAAGCCCCTTGGTTTCCGAATTGACGCTATTATGGAGACTCTAGCCTTCCCTGCTCTACGGATCTGCCCGCATAGGGCCTACGACAGTCGGTTCAGGCTTCTTCTCCCAGAAGTGTCCCTTTTTGCAAAAGCCTTCCGCTCTCAAGGTCTTTACCTCCTCCAGCTTGAGCGTGCCCAGTTTTTTTAAGACCACTTTTGCACACATCAGAGTTCGGATCCCTGTCTGGGTACTGAGTGTTCCAAATCATACGAAGGATTTGTGATACGGGTCGTATTTCCCCAATCGTTTAACAAAGGCGTCAGCCTTCATGTTTCATCTGTTTTTAACGGCTGAAATAAGTGCTAATTTTATATGCTCTCATGATTATTTTTTACCCTTCCGGATGTTTCTTTTACAATTTTTTAGTGATATTCTTGTAGTGCTCTTCATCACTATGTAAATTTAACTCTCCCCATCCGCTGGTCAATGCCATCCTGTAATGGTGCTTATCTCTCAAGAGGCGAGCCTGGACGTGTCTTCTTCTTTGTGGGTTCTACACCGTGTGCACATGTAGGTGTTTTTGCCGGGTAATTTGGAGGAAGCTTGATGCCTTGGCAAAAGGCTTCAGCTAGAAGACCAGCTCTAATCACTTGCAGTGCCGGCTAACGGACCTACGCTCGCAATCTAGGATCAGTTCACAACAGTTGGCAATAACGTTGGATGACTATCGGGCAAAATAAACTGCGCACACATCCCCAAAGTATCGAGACTGACTACTGGCTGTCCTCTCCCGGAGATGGGAGACTGTCCCTGGCACTATGTGCGTGTGTGGTCACCCGCTATATACTCATTGTTTCCTCATTGAGGGGGGGCACCTCCTTAATGTGATGATGTTTTGTCCCGTTAACTGTGGCGGCCTTGCGGGTCGAGTGGTCCCCAGTCTTGGGGGACCTACTGTGCACTTTTTGTCCGTGTCGCGGGTCGGACGGTGCTTACGTCTCTCCTGGCATTGGGATAGGGTGTTTCTCTCCGGGACATGAAGTCCATACATTTATTGAGAAGCTGGCCTTCTCATAAGTTTGATGTTTTTACTATTACACTAATATGATTGTTTTTCATGTACGTTTGTTCCTATTATGTATTTCGTAATTTTCCATATTTCTATTCTAATCTTAAATTTTTGTTTTTTTAGTTTTTACTTTACATGTATCTTTTGTAAGACAGGCGTCATAACCCCGCATTGCGGCGCCTTAAACTATAATCCAGTCATCATCATTCCGTAACCACTTATTATCCTCCATTCTTTCCCTCTATTCTAACTATCTTGCCACCCTCATTCTTCGCCTTTTCTCTCTCTCTCTCTCTCCTCTCTCTCTCTCTCTCCTCGTCTCTCTCTCTCTCTCTCTCGTCTCATCTCTCTCGTATTTCCTCTCCTCCTCTCCCCTCTCTCTCTCTCTCTCTCTCTCTCCTCTCTCTCTCTCCTCTCTCTCTCTCTCTCTCCTCTCTCTCCTCTCTCTCCTCTCTCTCAGTCTTCTCCTCTCTCTCGGCACTCTCCTCTCTCCTCTCTCCTCTCCTCTCTCTCCTCTCTCTCCTCTCCTCTCTCATCTCTCTCAAGTCGTCTCTCTCTCTCTCTCTCTCTCTCTCGCTCTTCCTTATTCTGCTCTCCTATTCTATCTACTATATCTTATCGCGTCCATCTTCCTTCATTCTTCTCCTTCCTTCCTTTCCTAGTCCGTTCTTTTCCTCGATACCTTTTTCCTATTCCTTCTACGGGAGATCCTTGAAGACATAATTCCTATCAGCCATCACAGAGCAGCCTCAAGCACTTCCACGGTTATGCCAGCCATCACAAACTGCCATCAGGCACCGAGTCTGAGACAGCATCACAGCCCTCGGATTAGTAATGACGTCAATATTGTGTCTTCTTTCCGCAGGCTTCCTTCCGGCTTTCGCTTCCCATTTAGATTTAGGTCTCAAGGACGGGCATTAGGGGAACACCTATTATCGAAATCACGGCGGAAATTTAGTGTTATTTTGTATGGTAAGTGTTATTATTAGGTTCGTGGTTTATTTTGATTTCTAGATTTCGGGGAAAAGATTTACGAGTGCAAGAGACGAATAATCACTGTTATTAAAGGTAGGCTTAAGAATAGAGTTCAAGTGTTTATCATTTCTTATAAATGGATTAAGTTTTTGAATGGAGGTTTTATAAGAAATAAGTAAGCTACAAAGGCCGTGACACCTACACGTGGTAGTTCCCTTAGTTAATGGTTTAGTGGTTGATCTAATGGTTCAATGTTTTATCTTATGTTTGATCTTATATAACCTGTTAATGAAATTGTTCCGTGCATGGCTCGAACTTACATATTGAAGTGTTGTGTGGGTGTGTGTGTGTGTGTGTTGTTTGTGTGTGTGTGTTTTGTGTGTGTGTTTGTGTGTGTTTGTGTGTGGTGTGTGTGTGTGTATATGTGTGTGTGTATGTTGTATGTGTTGTTATTTGTGTGTGTGTTGTAGTGTGGTGTGTGTGTGTATGGGTGTATTGTGTGTATTTGTGTGTTTGTGTTTGTGTGTATGTATGTGTGTTTGTAGGTGTGTATATGTGTGTATATGTGTATGTGTGGTGTGTGTTTGTGTATGTGTTATGTGTGGGGTGTGGTGTGTGTATGTGCGTGGGTATGAGGGGTGTGTGGGTGTTGGTGTGTGTGGTGCGTGTGTTGGTGTGTGTGTGTGTGGTGTGTGTGTGTGTGTGTGTGTGTTTACGCGCACTCCCCCTAGCCACAGCCGCTAGTTACCCCCAACGCACCACCCTTCCGTCTCCCCTACCACTTATTTGATTAGTTGTTTTCATTAAGAAGAGAGAGAGAGAGAGAGCAATGCGGACGGAAATGAACGGAATATGTGAAATGAATTGACAGAATTTAAGTTAACTGAAACACAACATAAGCAAAAATATTAGTGATGGAAATTTAAGAGAGAGAGAGAGAGAGAGATGATTAATGGTTAGGTATGAAGGAGGAAGGAAGCGAATGAAGAATAAAAAAAAAAAGCTATAACTATAAACTGTTGAAAGGTTAACAAGGAAATGAAAACACGTGGCGTGAAGAATATATGAATGGATGAACGGGAATGAATAATGAAGAATAGAATGGAGGAGGAGAGGAGGAGGAGAGGAGAAGGAGCAGGAGGGGGTCGGGGAGGCGATGGAGGAGGAGGAGGAGAGAGAGGAGGTACCTTCGGAAATCTCTCACTGAACATGTGCAGATATTTTTTTTTTTTTCTCTCTCTCTCTCTCTCTCTCTCTCTCTCTCTCTCTCTCTCTCTCTCTCTCTCTCTCTCTCTCTCTCTCTCTCTCTCTCTCTCTCTCTCTGACATAGTCTTAACAAGTGCACATTTATAACGCAAATTTTAAGAATGAAAGAAGAAATAATATAATAAACGAGATTTATTTCGATTTTATTTAAGGTAAACTATTATCACCCCTTACCAGGCATCTGTGTCTCCCCCTCCCCCTCCCTCTCTCCCCCTTCCCCTCCCCCTACTTTTCTCCCCCTTTCCCCCTCCCCCTCCCTCTCTCCCTCTCTCCCCCTTCCCCCTCCCTCTCTCCCCCTTTCCCCCTCCTGCCTCCTGCCCTACTTGTGGTGTGTGTGTATTTAAAAGGCCATGGCATAACCATAGTACCATGTATACCTGGGCCCGGATCCTCACTTCCATAATATGTTACTCCTTAAGTGTTACTCCTTAAGTGTACAAGTTGGTATTACGGGAAATGCGATGCTATCCTCTCCACTTTGAGTGTGGTATTAGCTAGATCCTGGCCTACTTTGAGTTAAACCCGTTGCTATGGCCGTGTTTTACAAACCAAACTACCGAATGAAGAAAATATATTTCTAAGAAAATGAAGAAAATTTTAATCGTTGAAGAATCTAAATCATTCTAGATAAAACAGTATAAAGCCCATAAATAATGTTTTAACACGGAAGACATATGTTCAAGAATTGTATAAATCGACGATTATAAAGGTGTTGCCGTGGGAGGGTTTTTCACTTTTTCAGGCAATCCACGACGGCCTTTCAGTAAAAAAGCGTTGTCATTATCAAGGGTTGTGAGGTATGACCGCTGTCATTGTGTGTATTAAATTTTGTATGTAGCGGAGAGACATTGTAACTTCACTACGGTGCCCGGTCAGCTGGGTTCTATCTCGCCATGCATTATTAGACTGTGCTCTCGTCTCACAAATTCTCAGCCCGACACAGGTTCGACGAGATCATCGAGTACCATAAAGTCAATGCGACCGTGTATAGTTTCCCTATCTCGAATGGCTTCCTCTACTTTCTGTAATGGAACTAAACATTTTTATTCCATATGACCCGTTGGAACAAAGACTGTGGATGTGATGTGACCACACTTCATTTGCCTGATATTGTAATAAGACTTTCCCCTACGTAGCTGGGGTAGGAGTAATATCTCCTTTTATTGTAAACTGTCGGGGGGGGGGGGGGGTTATTGGGCCACCACGGATGTCGAGACGAAACTTAATGTTTCCTGAATAGATTTGTGTCTTTGATTTAATCTGTCACATGTCTAAGAAAATATATTCCTCCAAAACGGGTGAGAATGTAAGTAAACGCCATCTAAACTTTTACAAACCAATAGTTAACTCTCGCCGAACGCCAACCGAGAACTCTCCTCGCCGACGTGGAAATGTTTCGGCGACAGTTCCACTGGTATAGATGATAAGGAAGATAAATAGCTATTTCATTATTTGCACACAAACTTTTCTCGCTTTGTCCCAGAACCTGAAGCTGCACGTTTGACTGGTAACTGGTGACAACTGTTGGTTGTGTTGTTGAAGTAACTTGACCTATGGGGAGCTCCCCCCCCCAGATCCCCTGCTCGTTTTACTAACCTAACATGCGAGATAACCTAACCACATACATAGCCTAGCTGTTTCAGTTTTCTATTTGCTGGCTAGTGGGGTTGAAAGAGATAATATTAAGTATTGGTAAATTGCTGAAGTAAAACTATGCTAGTGTGTTTTGTGTGGTGTGTGTACTCCTTGGCCTTGCCTTAAGACCCTTCAACACATTAAATTCCAGCAAATCCAATATAATAATTGTGTGTGTGTGTGTGGTGGAAGAGCTTGGGAGAAAATTACTGGAAACTATATTTAGCCATCTTTTGTGATTACTGCTTGGATTTTCTAACAAATAAACATAATTGCTCAAGTGTTCTGTGAGATCTGATACGTCTATGAAATATTTACCTGTTTAGTTTTTTTCATAAACAAGTTCAATAGATGATGGCTAGGTTAATGGTTTATGATTGGGGTCATCTTTTCAGATTTGGTTCGAGGTTATTTTAAAGCTATTTTACGTTCTATGTCTAATTTTGGTTTATCCTTATTTTGGTTACCAAGTTTTAGGGCTAATTGATCAAATCTAATGGTGTAGCGGTCGCCCGGCCCGGCCGGCCAGGCTGGCTGCAGTGCAGCGAAGACCTCACAGCCGTCAGTGTCAAATCAACTTGTTTCTACTGGTTACTAGTGACAATTCGTCAAATTTTTGTTTTCTAGAAGTTATCATAAGTATCATCACTACATGGGGGAGTTTAAATTATCAGAAAACGCAAGTAGTAAGGACGCAGAAAGAGCCCAGTTTCCTTTAATACTTACCTATTTTCTGTGGTGCCAATTCTTTTCAAAAGAATATTTCCCCTACTTACACTACTATAGCCATCTCAAACTTATTCTCTAACATTGGCTGCACTTTTGGTCTACTGCTACGTAATAACTAAAGCCTATGACCACCACTTCTCAAAGACTGAATTAAATAGTTATTTTGGTCATTCAGTTTCACACCAACAACGATTTTCTGATTCCCTTAGATTTTTCTGGTGTGTTTTTTGTGTTTTGATGACTCTTCTAACCGTTTTCTGTCGCATTTTTTTCTTTGTTGTTGTTGTTGCAAAAAATGACAAAAAAAAAAAAAAAAAAGAACCTAAACCTAACCTAATTTTTTACCTATACCTACCCCTAACCTCAACTCGTTACCTAACTACAAACAAAAACTAAAACAAAAACCTTTATCTACCAAAAAAAAAAAGAAAAAAAAATGCGACAGAAACGGTTAGCAGAATTCATTCAAAAACACATAAAAAAACCCAGAAAAACTAGGCGCATCAGAAAATCGTTGGTTGGGTGAAACTAAATTATCCGCTTTTTCTGGCCCACTAAGTAAAGAATGGGATGGGCGTAGGGACGGCACTAATATCCAAGATATGCTTCTTCAACTAGGTCTTGTAGGTCTATGTCTTCCACATATTCAGCTTCTGCAGAGCCTATTAGTACTATTGTAACCTTTAGCGTTCGTTATTTGTTTATATAAGCTTATTTGCATTCGATAAGTTCTGAAGAGGCGATGGAGTTCCTCAGCGGCGGCATTTCGAATATTTCCTACTATTAACTTTGGTATTAAGGATTTAGAAGTCCTCGCCAGCACTATTAAGTTGATACCAAACTTAACAGTAAGATAATTAAGAGTGAGTGAGGATACAGTAAGTGTGAAGTTTACGCGTAAGTCGGGAGTTTAATACCAAAGTTCAGTATTAAATTTTAAGTGAGGATACGGGGCCCTGGACTGCGCACGGATATCGCCTGTCGCACAAAGGGGCTGAAAGTCGGAGGGCCGCTCGATTTCATATATATATATATATATATACTAATATATATATATATATTATATATATCTATATATATACATATATATCTATATATATATAATATATATATCTATTATTATATATATCATATATATCTATATTATATATATATATATATATATATATATATATATATTACTCATATTAGACTGGTTTATCGTATATATGATTGTACTGTATCTTCGTAAATGTTGTGTTCTATAATATTATCCAAATAAAAAACAGTGAAACACGCTAAAGAAATGCCATTACGAACCTATGAAGCAATATGCATGACTTAATATCACTTCAACTCTTTTGCATTTAAACTGTGTGATCAACCCCCCCCCTTTTTTTTTTTTGGGTTATTTTAACTTTTTCATGAAGGGGGGGGGGGTTCAATAGAAGCGCACTTTATTTAGCTTCATTGCCTATATGTCGTTATTCTGATAAATTAATTGAACCATTCATAAATTAGCGTTAAATAATAATAAATCATCAATATCGGTTAATTTCCCGGATTGATGATGTTATTTATTTCGTCAACGCAAATTTATCCACGTACTACTTCATTTATCAGAAACAAACATATAAGTAATAAATAAACATCATCAATCGAAAAATTAACCCGATTGATGATTTTATTTATTTATTTAACGCTAATTTTGCATGGTCTAATTATTTATCAGTTACGAATTAGCAATGGAAAGCTAATAAAACTGCGCTTTCTATTGATACTCTTCATGAAAAATTGACTCTCAAGTTTTAAATGGCGAAGAGTTATGTGAATATTAAGTTCATGCATATTTCTTCATAATCGCGTAATGGCATTTCCTTTAGCGTGTTTTACCTGTTTTTTATTGATACTATGTATAAACAAATATTTACGAAGATTGTGCAGTATATCATATATAATGATAAACCATCTATATGATAGTCATAGACCCACTATATCTCTTTGTCCGGCGCCCGCAGGGCCCTATGCAGCCCCGCAATTCAACATGTCGTGTGCGTAACAGTCCAGGTTACAGTGGTCGATGACATAACCTTATAGACAACCATATAATATTTAGGCATGGAACTCTCGCCTATCCTTCATCTGACACAGCTTAAAACAACCTTTCCTGCCTTCTTACCGTGGACCTAAAAGTCTGAGTGCATTTCATTCCGTGTTTTTTTCCTTTCATTGATCCTCAGTGTTCTAGTGTATTTATTTGACGTGAATCTTTGCTGAATTTGTTTTGATGGGGTCCATAAACCAAATGTGGACGTATTAGTATTTGTTTTGTTAGTAACTTAGAGAGAGATGAGAGATAGTAGAGAGAGAGAGAGAGAGAGAGAGAGCCACTGTGGAGAGAGAGAGAGATAGAGAAGACGAGAGAGAGCGAGAGAAGAGAGAGAAAAGAGCCGTCAACAATTTTATATCCGATAGGTACTTCAAAGTGTGCATTCGTGAATGTCATGTGAAGGCAGTAGGGAAGTGGGCAGTTTCTCTCTCATCTCTCTCTCGTTCATCTCCTCGTCTCTCTCTCTCTCTCTCTCTCTCTCTCTCTCTCTCTCCGCTCTCCTCTCTCTCTCTCTTCTGTCTCTCGCTTTCTCTCTCGCTTTCCTCTCTCTCTCGCTCTTTCTCTCCTCTCAGCTTTCTCTCTCTCTCTCTCTCCTCTTCTCTCTCTCTCGCTTTCCTCTCTCGCTTTCTCTCTCTCTTTCTCTCTCTCTCTCTCTCTCTCATCTCTCTCCTCTTCGTCTCGTCGGTCTTCCTCCTCTGCTCTCGCGTCCTCTCTCGCTCTCACTCCTCTCTCTCTCTCTCGCTACTCTCCTCTCTCTCTCTCTCATCATCTCTCTCTCTCTCTCTCTTCTCTCTCTCTCCTCTGCTCTGCTCGCCTCTGGCTCTCTCTCTCCCTCTCTCTCTCTCTCTCTTCTCTTCTCTCTCTCCTCTCGTCTCTCTCGTCTCTCCTCTCTCTCTCTCTCTCTCCTCCTCCCCTGATGGACTAATATTTTTTTCGTTCAATTTCGTGTCATAATTGGAAAAGACTAAGTATTTCAGTTCTTAATTATGTATACATTAGGTGCCTTATTATGTATACATTAAGTGTGCCTTAATTTAATGTATACATTAGGGTGCCTTAATTATGTAACATTAGTAATGCCTATTATGTATACAATTAGTGTGCCTTAATTAGTCATACATTAGTGTGGCCTTAATTAGGTATACATTAGTGTCCCTAATTAGGTATCATTAGTGTGCCTTATTCGGTTACATTGTGTGCCTAATTATGTATACATTAGTGTTGCCTTATTTGTATACATTAATGTGCCTTAAATTATGTATACATTAGTGTGCCTTAAATTATGGTATACATTGTGTGGCCTTAATTATGTATACATTGTGTGCCTTAATTATGTATACATTAGTTGCCTTAATTATTTATACATTATGTGCTTAATTAGTATACATTTATGTGCCTAATTATGTATATGCATTAGTGTGCCTTCATTATTATACATTAGTGTGCCTTAATTATGTATACATTAGTGTGCCTTAATTATGTATACATTAGTGTGCCTTAATTATGTATACATTAGTGTGCCTTAATTATGTATACATTAGTGTGCCTTAATTATGTATACATTAGTGTGCCTTAATTATGTATACATTAGTGTGCCTTAATTAAGAATTAGTGTAATTTTGATCACTTAGTGGCCAATTATTTTTAAGTATTCGCCCTAATTTTATAACATTAGTTGCCTTATAAAGAAAGTCGTAGAGACAGCTGAGGAGAAGACAATTAGAGTATTCGAAAATAATAACAGAAAAAGAAGAGATATAAGAGAGGGGAGAGAGAGAGGAGAGAGAGAGAGAGAGAGAGAGAGAGAGAGAGAGAGAGAGAGAGAGAGAGAGAGAGAGAGAGAGAGAGAATTAAAGTCTGAAGTACTTTGACAATCAAGTACTTGTGTCAAGTACTTTGACAATCGCATGGGTGGCTCAAATAGGGATTAATAATACTAATACTAATACTGAAAATACTAATACTGATCGTTGTATTGAAGTAATGATTAATCTAGCAATGCTTAGCATAATTTTGTCTTGTAGTAAGTTTTGTCTAATTTGTGATTTTTAAGGAATATCTGGAAGTATCATGTCATTGTGAATTGGCTAAAATAGGGACTGCTAATCATTGTAACTGAAAACTGACTCCAGATTCGTGTTCAGCATGCCCGATAACTGATAGCAACTCATTTTCAAGCAAATATTTTCTTTTAAATATTGCAAAAAAATCAAGGCATAATTGCAAAATTTGCAATATTTTTTTTAAATAGATTCGGTTGAAAATGAGTTCCTAGCAGTTATCGGGCATGCTGAACACGAACCTTGCTTGCATTGCTGCATTGACACCGCACACTGTAAAGGCCAAACACCATCGCA
>JACEEZ010007259.1:0-34525 GCA_016584305.1 Chionoecetes opilio
CCCTCTTTTTATTCTTCTCTTTATTCTCTCTCTTTTTCCCCCTTCCTCCCCCTCTCTTTTTCTCTCTATCTCCCTCTCTCTCTCCTCTCTGACGACTTTTTATTGATAAACTTGCGGTCAATTTCGGTTTGAGAAGGGAACACTTGATGAGGGTTTTTGTCCGGTTTGTCCTAGGGACAAGTTGAAAAGGGGACAAGATGACTTCATTACGGTATGACCTTATACCCAATTGACTTGTGTTTTTATGACTTGGGACGCAAATGTCTTGTGGGTCAAATGACTCCATTCACACTCGCCTCAGTACCATATGACCAACCAAAGTAAATACTGCCAACATCTCTGTGCTTTTCCCTGTGTTCAGTTGATAGAACGTTTCTGTGGCGCTGTCTGTTTTTTTCTTATTTGCTGCGGTCAATAACTTTCGATAAATCTTCCTCTGTGATTAGACCAACGTTTTCCCCATTAAGGAGCTCGATAAAAGAGCTGCAGCACGATCTGACACACCGGTTCTATCACAGGCTTCAGCAAAAGAAGACAGTAATTTTGTTTTGTGTTTCTTTATTTGCCTCTTTATCTTCTGATGATTGTTTTCGCACCCAATATCTGAATTTTTTTTGGGAGGAACATAATCCTCATCAGATGATATATTCATGGAGATTTACTCGGTGATTCATAAAATTGCTGATCATTTACCGAGTGGTGGTCCTGATCCGAATCCTTTTCATCTCTGACGTTTCTTGCACTACGTTTCGCAAGAACTTTGCTTGTTTTTTATCTAGTCTTCCGATATACATCTTCCGCTGTGTCCTTGATCAGTAAGAAATGCTTCCTCTAATACAGGTACTTTCGAATCGCGAGGACAGTGACACAGGGGACGAAACGCGCATTTACAAGCTGCTATGTCCAAAAGTTTCTGCGAATTCTCCGCAAATGCTTCAATTTTCTTCTTGTAACTTTGCACATCTTTACGGTCTTTGTAACATTTCAATAAATTTTTATACTTAGATTGATAAGCCTCAATCATGGTCACGATGCGTGGCTTGGATAGTTTTGGGGATTGATGCTCTGGCGTATATTTCCCTCAATTTTTCCTCGACAATAGTAGAAATTGTTCTCACTGCAGGATCTTTATTTGAACCCTGTATCTTGCAGTCGTACCTTTGCAGAACAAAACATTTCATGACATCCTGTAACTTGGGAGTTGATCTCCTGTGAAATCACAAGCACTGCCAAAGATCGGAGACGAAAGTTTAGTCTAGTGCGTACCGCAGCAGATGCTGCCGACGCCAAGCCTGCCATGATAGCGTGAGCGCAACACAGCCTTCACGTACGTCGTAACAGTGGAAGTCAAGAACCGAGTTGCAGTGAGTCGATCTGGAGAGTGGAGATGTTGACACCTGCGCTGGCTGCGGGCAAAGTAATCTCTCAGGTGAGCTCTTTCTTATAAAATCCAGCGCACGGCAGCGCAGTACGCAGCTATTGGTGGTTGGGTGTCGCGGTAACTGCCGCTGATTGGTTAGAATAAGCGCGGCACGATTGGTGAAAAATAGAATAAGCGCGGCGCTAATTGGTGAGAAAAGCGCGGCGCTGATTGGTGACAGCCACCTCTCCGTTGTGAGTTCTGGCCCATTTCATACGGATATATGTGTCAGTTGTATCACTCATACTGGTCCTGCTTGATGAAATAAATGAAAATAATCGAGTTTTTAACATATTTTTCTACACATAATTGAGTTGGGCACCTGAAGATATTTGAATTACTGCTTCAAATTTTTCCAACGTTTACGTGAATACGTTGCACATATTTTTATACACTAGTTGCAATTCTAAATAATATAGAAGGTTGGTTATTTGCCCCAAAAAATGCAAACGTATAAATTTTGAAAATTTTGAAAAAATCAAACTTCGATCGCGTTGGGCCGCATTAAAACATTTTTTGTATGTTCTAATATTTTAACAGTGTTAAAACTGGTTTTATTTCGCATCTTTGCCGCACTAGTCGCAAACGTTCTAAAAAAAAAAATGGAAATACCCCCAAAAACGCTCCACCCTATTGTAAAATTTGCACCGGCATTAATCTAATTTTAACCCAAACGAGGGGTTGAGGATGGTTGTGGTTGGGAATGAAATAGCTGGGGCGAAAGGCAGCAAGCGTTGGGCAAGGACGGTTGGGGTAAAATAAAGGGGTGCCACACTTTGGGTTTTGTCCCAAGTTTTGGACGGGTTTATTAATTTTTATGCGGTTTTTTATCGGGGTAAGCATGGGTATCGTTGCCCCGAAACTTGATATAAAAGGGATGATAAATATTTGAAAAACCCCTTCCAAAAGTCCAATGAAAAGACACAAAATACCAACGCCCAAACCTACCTCAAATCTAGGGGCAAAAAACCCCAAGGATTTGGGAAAAAAAACTGCGTACAGCGTAGTTAGGCAGAGGTGGTGTGTGTTACGAGGTAACACAAAGGGGTATATTGACACAGTTTATAGACTTTTACGAATGATGGCGTGGTTTTTTTATGCAATTGAAACTGGGGGTTTCCGGGGGCTTGCCGCGAGTCGCAGAACCTTCAGGAAGGGTTGCCCCAGCCCACGGGGTTAACTGGAGGACTAGAAAGGAATTTGAGAAGTATTGAACAAGGTAGTCTATAAAGAGCGTTGACCAAGAAAGTATGAAGGGGGGGGGGGGGGGGAATGAAATCAAATTAAGGGAACACACAAGAAAAAAAGATTTATAAAAATATATAAAGACGACGTTATCAAAAGGAAACTGATAAAGAAAATAAATATAAGAAAAATAAACAGGAAAAAATCACATCTTTTAGGAGGAAATTGCATGGAAAAAAATAAGTAAACAAAAGGGAGGAAAAAACCAAGAGTGACAGAGAAAACAAACAACAAATCAACAAAAAAAAATTAAAAAACGACTAAAAAAACCACCCCACCACACACACAACAATACACACACACATAAACATACACACAAATCGCCCACAACACACACACACACAAACACCCAAAAACACCACACAAAAAACACACACACACCACACACACACACACCACAACCAGACACAGACACAACACAGACACAGACACAAAACACACACACTACACACACCTCACACAACCCCACACAACACACAACACACCAATCATACAACACACCAACCCAACACACACACACACACCCCACACCACCACCACACCACCACACACAGCAGCACGCCGCACCACGAGCACGCAGCCGCCGCCCCCGGCGCGCGCACACAACACACACCACACCACACACACACACACACACCCCAACACACACCACACACCCACACCACACACACACCCCTCTTTAAAAAAGAACCCCGAAAAATCAAAAAAACAAAAAAGAACAAAAGTCTCTTTACGCAAAACAAACACCAAAAAAAAAGCCCACAAACAACAAAACAACGGGATAGAGAAAAGGGTGAACACGATACATTTAATTATGAAAGAGAAAAAAGGGAAAACCCAAAAACAAAAACACAACCAAAAAAAAAAGTAGATAGCTAAGGGTTTAATTTAAATAAAACACTGGTCGACAAAAAAAAATCGATGATATGGTTCGGGGACTAAATAAAAGCTGATTATAGGAAAATCGCCCCTGCAAACTCGAATCTGATGTTAAATTTAACTCAAATCACGCCCAAATTTTTTGAAAAACATGACCCCAATTCATAAAAAAAAATATGGTAAAATCAGCAGAAATATTCCCCAAGTTTTCTTTTTAAAACTCTTATCTTTTTTTTTCCAAAACCCATTTGGGCAGTGCAGTTTTTTTGAGTCAGTGTGGTTTGTGCTGGCGGGGGGGGGTGTGCGCCCGCTGCGTTTTGGGCGGGGGGGTAGCAGATTTTATACATTTTACCTACTGATCGTACAGTATTGACATATTTTTGAACATTTTATGTTTCTTTTGAAAATATGAGTTTTGATTTTTTTTAGTCCTAATTTTATTTTGGTTTCCCCCGATATTACCTTTGTTTGGGGGGCTTGATGGAGGGCTGAAAATGTGGATTGCATCGGACATTTTTTGTTACATATGGGAATTTTTAAACCCCTGACAGTCTGAAGAAACCCTCTTAAAAGAATTTAAAGCAGCTTATCTGCTTTATTTAAAGTGCCGTAAGATATCATGTAAAAATGGCCCCTCACGTAGAATGCAACCCCTGTGTAAACCACTCGAATAAATGGATGCTGGCAAACGGCCATCAGGCATGGCATTCGGCATCCCAAGGGTTTTGGGCGAGAACAAAAGGTCACGTACTGACGCTACTTCGCCTCACTAACATAAAGGGAAATTCAGTAAAAACGCGAGCAAAAAATCGGGTATCCTGACGTCCTTCTCCCAAAGGCCTGGCCACATGGTCCTGTTCCTCCCAGTTCCAATTTTAAATTGCGGGGAAATAATAAAATCAATTCGAACGAGGAGAACCCCAGGGGTACAGACTTTCAAGAAGGGGCAGAAAACAGAGACCCCCAAATTTCATCAGTCGGAAATGCTACATGCCCTTCTGGGGACCTACATCTACCCAAGCAGACAATGAAGCCCTTTGGACCCTAATCTCAAGGAAAGGGAATTTGCTACAAAAGGAGTTCTCATCACCACGTTTCTCGTAGACAAAAAGAATTTTCAAGCTTTTTCAAGACGGAAACACAAGCTCCTTTACTGCTTGATGTTGACACACTCATGGAACAACTTTGTGATCTCCACTTATGATGGGTAGTGGCGGTTTTCATAGATTCGGGAAAAACACGCAAAGGCCGTTCTTCTCATAAAGGAATAATCTTCCGAGTTTTCCCAAATTTGCGCATGGCCATGAAATGGTGAAATTTATGAAACTTGAAGACTTTTTTTATCTGTTTGTTAAATATGAAGAACTCAGTGGAGTCTTGTGGGGCCTAAAGTAATCTCCTTCTTTAGACTCCAGTTGGGTTTACACAACACATGTTTTTCTTTGTTTGTGGGACTTAGGGGGACAGCAAACATTACAAACAAAAGAATACCCGCACGACCAAAAGACTCCCGGGGCGGGTTTCAACTGCATGTAAAACCTCTTTTTGCGGGAAAAGGTTTACTTACCTCCTTGC
Source organism: Chionoecetes opilio (assembly GCA_016584305.1). NCBI lineage: Eukaryota > Metazoa > Arthropoda > Malacostraca > Decapoda > Majidae > Chionoecetes > Chionoecetes opilio. The sequence goes on from JACEEZ010007259.1 coordinate 5,120, forward strand.
ACTGAATTTGGGGTTAACAAATTTTTTTTTTTAAAGCCATGATAAAAAGGGTGTGGTTTTTAAGTATTTTTTAGCAAAGTTTGAACCCTGTATCTGAACCCAAAGTAAAGGGGTTTTTCAATGGCCCTCAAATTCGTTAACTACTCAATGATGATGACTTTTAAAGACCAAAACTGCCCTGGAAAAAAGCTGCTTGGAAGAGTTTTTTTGGTGTTAAAAAAGAACTACCCAGGTAATGTTCGGCATAGAATTTTAGGAACTTGTAAATAAAATGTTGAAAGTTACCTTTTCGTTTGGGGGCTGGGTGTACTCAAAAAAACCACTTTTTTTCCCTTCCATCTTGATTTTTCCCTACGAACCTTTGGCGCGGTCATGATGAGCGGGGGGAACGTTTCCCCCATACTTCCACCAGGGGAAACCCGATACCAAGGACGTTTCGCCCCCAAACATGATAGGGGATTTTTTTGCTGGACGCTAAAAACGTGAAGCACTGCTCCTCAAAACGAAAGAGCGCTAAAAAAACACTTCTATGTCTATGGAGCAGGTGAGTACTTTTGGGGTTTGGTATTTTTTTGATCATATGTATTTTTAAAACTAATTTGAGATCTTGACTGTTCTTTTGAAAAAATTTCAGATCTACTGTTTTCGAACTACGTATCTTTTTCGCAAAAAAAATCTCGAAGTTATTTTCAAAATACAGATATTTTAATAATAATATAAAGTAAAAATTTACTGTGATTTGGCTATTTGGGATTTTTCCCCAAGATGGGGACATTTTCGGAAAATTTTTTTAGAACAATTTAAGTATTTTTTTTTTGCCTGATTGTACATTGGGCCCTAAAAGGCCGCAGGCACCCCCAGTTTAAATTACAGAATATATATTAACGAAAAGGGGATTTTTTTGTTTAATTTTAAATTTTATACGTATATAATTTAATAGCTAAAAAAATTTTATAAAGCCGATATTTCAAAAACTATAAGTGCTAGAAAAAAGAAATGCCATTTTTTAAATCAGCAACGAAATTTTTCCCCCCCACACACAACACTCAGACCCATTTTTTGTGCGCCCGTGTAATCAATTAAATGGGGGGAACACACGTTGGAGGGGGCGCCGCATCGCCAATCCGAAGAGCATCCTGCATCCAACTCCGACCTGTATAGTCTACTACTCTTAAAAGTTCCAAGATGATGAAAAACCAGGCCCAATCTAACTCCAAGCTTACTACCCCCAAAAATTCCAAAGATGCCCAACCACATCTAAGGATTAACTCCAAACTGTTTAAAAACCCCTTAAAAATTTCAAGATAATGAGGGACTAAATAGGGCCAATTCCAAATATGATGGACCTAAAATAACCAGATTTAACTCCCCATATTTTTTTATCTGGAGGAATAATTCTTATCACAAAAACTGCGGGGGGAAAATCATTTTTGGGCCCACCAGTATGGGATGTGAAAAACTAAATTTTACAAAATTTGGGATTCAAATCACATAAAATAAAGGTTGAGAAATCTGCACCCGGTATTATATCTAATTTTTAACCCAAGCGTATTGGGTTAGGTATGGTTGGGTTGGGATTTTAAAATAGCTGGGGGCAAAGAGCAGAAGTCCTTGCGAAGAGGGTTTGGGGTGAATTCAAGGGGTGCCACACATTGGGATTTTGCCCCCGATTGGCGGGATTATTCAGGTTTTTATGCAGTCTTTTTTATCTGAAGGAAAGCATGGGTTACGCTTACCGTACTTGAGATAACCTGTATAAACTTGAATAATCCCTCCCAAAAGTCCAAAGATAGCCAAAATATCCCCAACACCAGACCTACATCCCAAGACTTGGGCAAAAACCCCTGGATTGGTAAATTCTGCGACAGCTAGTTAGGCAGATGGTGGTGTGTGTTTTGGAGAGCTACATCAAGGCGTAATGTGACACAGTTTTGTAGACTTTTCGAATGTTGGCGCGTTTTTTTTTTCAATTTTAAAACTGCAGTTCCGGGAGGCTTGCCCCAGTACTCAGCAGACCTTTAGGAAAGGCTTGCCACAGCCTTCGGGTTACTGGATACTATGACAAGGAATTCCTGAAGAAGATTGAACAAGGTATTTTAAAGAGTGTTTCCAAGAAAGATTTGAAGGGCGTGGAAAAAATCAAATTTAAAAACATCTACAAAAAAATAAAAATTTATAAATATTTTTAAAAAACGACGTATACAAAAAATGGAAACTGATAAAGAAAAAATAATATAAGAGAAAATAAAACAGGGAATAAGTCACATCTTCGGAGGAAAATGCAGTGGGAAAAGATTAAGTAAACAAAGGGAGGAAAAAAAACCCAAAAATGACGAGAAAAAACAAACTCACAAACAACGAGGAGGTTATAAAACACAACTAAACAGACCACCCCCCCACACACAACACCCACTACACACACACCACACACACAAATAACACCCACACACCCCACCCAACACAACACACACACCAAAAACACACACACACCACCCCCACACACACAACCCCACAACCAAAAACCACAACAATACACACCCCACACACATAACACACACATAACCCCCAACACACACCACAAAAAACACACCCACCCACACACACAAACCCACACACCCACACCACACACCACACACACACACACACACACCCCACACCAACACACACACACACCCACACCACACACCCCAAAACCACAAACAACACACACACACACACACAACACACACCCAAACACACACACACCACAAACACCACCTCAAAAAAACCCAAAAAAAACCCCGAAAAAAACAAAAACAAAAAAACAAAAAACGTGAACAAAAGTCTCATTACCAAACAAAAACCACACAAAAAAGACCAAAACAACTACAAAAAAAAGGGGTAATAGAAAGGTGAACGCGATACAGGGGAATATATGAAAAAGAGAAAAAAAGGGAAAAAAGACTAAACACAACCCGAAATAAAATAGATACAAAAGGTTAATTTTAAATAATCAATTAATCATGAGGGAAAACACTTTGAGGACGCCGCATCGCCAACCTGAAGAGATCCTACCATCCAACCCGACCTTATAGTCTACTCTCTTAAAAGTTCCAATATGGGGGACCAAAAAAGGCCCGATCTAACTCCAAACTGTCCAAAAACTTAAAAGTTCCAAAATAATAAAACCATGGCCCCCGATCTAACTCCTTGCTGTACAACCCTAAAAGTTCCCAAAACGATTGACCAACCCCATCTAAGGTCTAACTCCAAGCTGTTCTAAAACCTAAATTTGCAAATAAGATGGACCAAATATGGACCAACCAATATTGCACTATCAAAAACCAATCCAACTTCCACATATTTTTTTTACACTGGATGGCAAAAATTCTTTCCCTGAAACTCGGGGCAAATCAATTTTTAGTGCACCAGTGCGGGGGGTGTGAGAAAAAAAGTGACCCTTAAGAATTTTAGCAAAACTTTACTTCTTTAGCGCTATGACTGATATTTTATGGCAAAGAAAGGGAAAACTACGCTTCTTCTAAATTTTACCCGTATTTTTCATGTTTTCCCCCTTTATCAGATAAAAATAGGCAAAAATTTTAAGCATGAACCCCTTTGTTTATGGGAAATTTTTGCCTCGTTTAGACGGGGGTTTTTAAAAGGCGTTTTCATTTTTAAAGAATATGACTATAGACCATCCGAGATTTTATGCTGCACTCTTCCTTTTCCCCCCGTCTGTCTCTTTTTATTTCGTGAGGGGCGTTACCTAAATTATGTTTGGGGGCTACAATGTTACAATGTTGCGATTTCTTTTCATGACCCAAAAAATATATTGTATTTGTTTGCTATTTGTATTGAAATACTGTTGGTTATAAACACTACTATCTGCTGCAAACCCGTGACTGATGCAGTCAGGTCATTGATACTGAGTAAAGTACTGGCAATCTGAGGTTAAGTAATCTGGTAATTGTAAAAGGAAAACTAATTGGGAAAAGGCATAAAACTATCAATAATGATGTTAAGTGATCCCCCCAAAACATTTCGGCCTCAAGTCAATATACAAAGACAATGGGAGTAAAGTCAATAAGGCCCGAGTCAAAACTACTGATGTCTCAAACCTATTACTTTCCTGTATCTCTGACGTTTTCTTTCCCGGGAAAGTTACCGTTTTTTGCGACTGAACCCTACCTTAAAACAAATTCAAATTGACTTAAGTGTTCTCTAAATAATTAAAAATCAAATTCCCGTATTTAAAGTTCATGTATTTATTGCCTTAAAACTTTACACACACACACCCACACAACCCCACCCACACCCACACCCCCCCCACACCCCACCCACACCCCCCCCCAAAACCCCCACCCACCACCCCACCCCCCCCACCCCCCCATCCCCCCCCCCTGAGCCCGAAGAAAATATTTACAAAGGAATCTATAAAGAGTTTTGACCAAAAAAGATATGAAGGGCGTGGAAAAGAAATCAAACTAAGGAACATCTACAAGAAAAAAAGATTTAAAAATATATAAAGACACGTTATCAAAAAAATGGAAACGTGATAAAAAAAATATAATATAACAGAAAATAATCAGGAATAAAATCCTCATTCGGGGAACTGCATGCATGGAAAAGGGAAAGAATAAAAGGGAAACAAGAGGGAGGAAAAAAACCTGAGGACAGAGAAACCAAAACAAAAAATCAACAAAATATAATTTTTAAAAAACAAAAAACACACACCCCCCCACTACACACAGACACACACACAAACACATACACACCCCCAAAATCGCACACAACAAAAAACAAACCCCCCACAACACAACACCACACACACCACACCCCACACACACACACACCCACAACACACACACACCACACAAGACACACACACACATTACACACACCACACACACACCACACACAAAACAACCAAAACACACACACACACACACACACACACCAACCCCCACACACAACCCCAACAAAACCCCCCTCCGAAACAAAGGAACACCCAAAAACAAAAAAACCAAAAAAAGAGAACAAAAGTTCTTACAGCAAACAAACACCATAAAAAAAGGCCCAACAACAAAAAAAAAACAAAATAGATAGAAAGGGTGACGAGATACAGGGGAATATATGAAAAGAGAAAAAATGGAAAAAAAAACTAAAACACAACCAGAAAAAAAGATGATAGCAAATGGTTAATTAATAAATAATCAAATTTAAACATGGGGAACAAACGTTGGGGGGGGCGCCGCATCGCCAATCCTGAGGAGCATCCTACCATCCAACTCCGACCTGTATAGTCTACTACTCTTAAAATTCCAATATGGGGGACCAATAAGGGCCCCAGATCTAACTCCAAGCTGTACAACTCTTAAAAGTTCCAAGATGAATGAAAAAACCATGGCCCAGATCTAACTCCAAGCTGTACTACCTCTAAAAGTTCCAGATGATTGCCCAAACCACATCTAAGGATCTAACTCCAAGCTGTTCTATCCTTAAATTTTACAAGATAATGATGGACAAATATGGACCAGTTTCCAAAATGATGCACCTATCAATAACCAGATCCAACTCCCCCCTTATTTGTTTTATACTGAAGGGTTAATAATTCTTATCCCTGAAACTGCGTGAGCAAATAAATTTTTTAGTGCCACCAGTGCGGGATGTGAAAAAAAACAGTGACCATTACGAATTGGATCAAATCACATCAACATCAAGGTTGTAAAATATCTGCATCCGGCATCATATCTAATTTTAAAACCCCAAAAGTATTGGGTTGAGGTTTTGGTTGTGGTTTGGGAGTTGAAAAAGCTGGGGCGAAGGCAGCAAAACGCTTGCGAGAGAGGAGTGAGGTGAATTCAAGGGTGCCACACACTGGGGATTTTTGTCCCCAAAATTTGGACGGGATTATTCAAGTATTTATGCAGTCGTTTATCTGAAGGTAAGCATAGGTTACGCTGTACCGTAACTTTTAGATAAATGACTGTATAAATACTTGAATAATCCCCAAAAGTCCAAAGATAGACACAAAATATCCCAAACGCCAAGACCTACATCCCCAAGATCTTGGGGCAAAAACCCAATGATTGTTAAAAAATCTGCGTACAGCGTAGTTATGCAGATGGTGGTGTGTGTTATCGAGAGCTAAAATCAAGGGGGTATATGTGACACAGTTTGAAGACTTTTTACGAATGTTTTGGGGTGGTTTTTGTATGCAATTGAACACTGGGGGTTTTCCCTCAGGGTTGCCGCAGTAGCTCAGCAGAGCCTTCAGGAAGGCTTGCCACAGCCCACGGGTTAATTGGATGGACTATGACAAGGAATTCCTGAAGAAGTATGAAAAGGGAGTCATAAAGAGGTTGACCAAGAAAGATATGAAGGGCTGGAATGAAATCAAATCTAAGGAACATCTACAAAAAATTAAAGATTTATAAATATATATAAAAGACGACGTATACAAAAGATGGAAACGTGATAAGAAAGATATAATATAAGAGAAAATAATCAGGAATAAGATACACATCATTCAGGAGGAAACTACATGCATGGAAATGAATAAGGTAAACAAGGGGGAGGAAAAGAACCAAGAGTGAAAGAGAAACACAAACACACAAAAACAACAAAATATAATTATAAAAACACAACTAAAAAACACACACCCACCCACACACACACACACAACACACACACACACATACACACACACACACACACACACACACACACACACAACCCCACACCACACAACACACACCACCACACAAACACAACACAGACCCCACACACACACATACACCCACCAACACACACACACACACAACCACACACACACACACACACACACACACACACCCCACACACACACCCCACACACACACACACACACACACCACAACACACCACACACACACACACCCCCATGAAACAAGGAACACCCGATAATCAAAAAAAAACACAAAAACGAGAACAAAAGTCACTTTGCAGCAAAACAAACACCAAAAAAAAGACCACAACAACACAAAACAACAGGGATAGATGAGAAAGGTGAAAACAGCGATACAGGGGGAATATATGAGTAAGAAAAAAATGGAAGCAAAACTATAACACAACCAGAAATAAAGATAGATAGCTAATGGTTAATTAATAAATAATCAATTAATCATGGGGGAAAACCCCGTTGGAGGGGGCACCGCATCGCCAAACCAAAAGGCATCCAACCATCCAATCAGACCTGTATAGTCTACTACTCTTAAAAGTTCCAATTGGGGAACCAATAATGGGGCCCCAATTAACTCCAAACCCGTACAACTCTTAAAAGTTCCAAGATGAATGACCAACCATGGCCCAGATCTAACTCCAAGCTGTACTACCTCTAAAAGTTCCAAGATGATTGACCAACCACATCTAAGGATCTAACTCCGAGCTGTTCTACCCTTAACATTTGCAAGATAATCAATCAATCAATCATTGGGGGCATACGCCGAGGGGCACGTCGCCTCGCCCACCCTACGACGCCACTCCCGGGGATTACCACGCACGAGTTCCCATGCAGCCTCCTTTACCATACCAAGCAGCTCTCGACAAGAAACATCAACTTGCCCCAGCTACGAGCCTTGTCGGCGCCCCCTTGGCCTCCTCCACGCCGGATTGTCTCTTACAGATACAACCCGATGGGAAGGATCGGTTTAAGGGTAGCGTGTCACATGCCCATATAGCCGAAGCTGGCGCTGACGGACTATGCAGGTAATAGGCCTCGATTCAGTCTCATGGTGCAATCGCATATTTGACACGTAATCATTCCAGCGATACACCATGATTCTGCGAAGACACTTATTACCAAAGGCATTGATTCGTCTCTTCAAGTCACTATTTAGTGTCCATGTCTCACAACCATAGAGTAAGACAGGGATCACAAGCGTGTTTTAAGATCCGGGTCTTTGTCCTCCTGCACAGGTACCGACAATGCCAAATACTCCCGCTGAGGGAGTCCATAACACCGTGGGCTATGCCAATCCGCCGTAAGGCTTCTTGACGTGACCCGCCGTCATTATGGACTGCGCTACCAAGGTATGTACAACTTTCCAAGATCTCAATGTCCTCGCCACACGCATGAACAGACTGTACTGCTTCATCTAGTAAGTCTCCAAACACCTGGACCTTGGTCTTGAGCCAGGAGACCTCAAGTGCCAAAGGCTTTGCCTCCTCGTGCAGCGCCTCGAGAGCTATCACCAGGACCTCCAGCGACTCAGCAAAGATTACTGCATCATCGGCAAAAACAAGATCAGTGATCTTGGTGTTGCCGACGGATGTTCCACAATCACTTTGATCTACAACCTTGTCCAATACCCAGTCCATACAAGCGTTGAAAAGTGATGGGGCAAGGACGCACCCTTGCCTCACTCCTGTATTCACAGGAAAGAAGCTGGATACACCTACCCCACACTTCACAGCACTCTCAGTCCCAGAACACAGAGCAGTTATCAAACCAATAGTCCTTGCAGGAATCCCTCGAAGTCGCAGAAGATCCCAGAGTGACTCACGATGCACTGAGTCAAACGCCTTCTTGAGATCAAAATAGGCTGCAAGCATCCTCTGTCGAAACTCACGTCGGCGTTCCACCAGGACAGGAAGCGCTAGGATACGGTCCGTTGTTGACTTACCAGGCGTGAACCCAGACTGCTGAGGTCTGTGATTCTTCACCAGATGACTGCGAATTCGTGTCAGCAATAGATGGGCAAGCACCTTGCCTGGTACGCTGAGCAGTGTAATACCGCGGTAATTGTTGAAGTCCTGACGGTCCCCTTTCCCTTTCCAGATAGGGACGACCAGCCCCCTTTTCCAGTCAGGAGGAATGGTACCTGATTGCCACACGGCAGTCAAGACAGCATGCAACCCGCGGATCAAGGCCTCACCCCCTGCTTTGAGGAGCTCCGCACTGATATTACAAACACCAGCAGCCTTTCCACCCTTCAACTTTGCTACAGCCTCTCTGACTTCGTCAAGAGAAGGTGCGGTTTCGTCAATGGGAGTATCGGCATCCACTGCCTGTAACCCAGTGGTGTGAAGCTGCTCAGTTGGAGGGTCCACCGTGAACAACTGCCCAAAGTACTCAGCCCAACGAGCCATCTGCCCATCCATGTCCGCCACGAGGCGCCCATCTGCTGTTCGAATAGCACTCGCCCGAGAAGGAGACTTGGAACGGAGCTTTTTCAGGGCTCGGTAGGCGGGTCGGAGGTCATTAGCTTTCAAATGACCCTCGACATCGTCAGCGAGACTCCTGACATACCTCTCCTATTTTCTCCTCAGGAGGGTTCTAGTCCGGCGTGACAGAGCCCTGTGCTGGTCCCGGGTTTCCCAGCCAGCCTGCAGCGCGACTCTCCTCGTTTTCTCCACCGTTCCGTTGAGAAAAAAACCACGCCCTGCCCTCGGGGCTCCCCAATACACCCCTTTGGCAGCCTTTTAGAGATTCACGTTTGAAGGTATCCCACAGTTCTACGGGATCCCCGAGAGCACCGAGCACATCAAACCGATTGAGGACTGCCTGCATACTCATGAGCACATGTCAAGTCCTTCCGTTTTTCAAGATGAAACACAGTATGGTTACTTCTTGAGATTTTCTGGACTTGACATGAAGCTTAAGTGTAGCAACAAAAAGTCTGTGATCTGTTCCAAAGAACTCAGCACTCCGGTAAACCCTGCAGTCTGGAGGACCCTCCAACGAGTACTAACGAGCATGTGGTCGATCTCCTTAGCTACCCTCCGGCATTACTATACCATGTCCAGCGGTGCAGCTCTGGGCCATACTTATAAAGATTTAGGATTCGTCCTGGATTCGTCCTAACCCTGCGTCCAAAGGGTTCGGAAAGTCTAAGACGCGTCCTAAGACGGCGGCTTAGGACGAAGCGCTGAGCGCTACATTTAGCAAGAGCCAATTTGGATTTCAGGGAAATATCACTACTAAGAGTCATCAGAAAGGTATAAAAATATCGAAAAACACAAGATTAATTTTCCCTATGATAATGCTGAAGATACAACGAAGGGAATTCATCTATAAGAATAATGGACCAGAAAATACAAGTTCCGTTCAAAAGACACAAACATTGGACATTGTCTTCGCTCATCGACGAGAAAAGATAATATTTTCATGACAAGACTTTCATCTTTGGCCAGCTCTTTCAAGCAAGGAAAAATGTCCTATTTCTGCGAGGGGAATCTTCCATGCCGAGATGATCGGCGAAGAGCAAGGCAGTTTGCCTGGCCATCCCCAAACCCAAACATGATCGCCGCGCCGCCTTCCATAGCGAGAGATACGTCAAGGACTACCGGTTATAATGGACGAGGACTTCGCGGTCGTTTTCAAAGACACCGACATTTTTTCCTGGCCTACAATAGGTGCTTTTAATGGAGATACGGTTATAATGGACGAGAGTTTCGCGGTCGTTTTCAGAGACACCGACTATTTTTTCTTGCCTACATTAGGTGCTTGTTCTAAAAAGGTTTTATTCGCGCAAAACCCATAAAAAAAAAAATTAAAAATGTATACTTGTGGTTAAGGTTGGTTGGGTTTCATTAAAACCTATATGGTTAGGTTCGGTTTCATTAAAACCCTTACAGTAGGTTAGGTTTCATTAAAACCTATAAGGTTAGGTTAAGTTTATTTTTCCATTTTTATTATTTTTTTTTTTTTGCGCATAATAAAACTTCTCCATTAGAGCAATTTACCTATTGTAGGCCAAGGAAAAAATAGCTGTAAACGACCGCGAAACTCTCGCCCATTATTACCGGAGATAGTTTTATTTTCCGCAAAACCCATTTTAAAAAAAAAAAAAAATATCACTGGATATTAGGGAAAACCATTTCCCATTAAAAACACTATCTCCATCAGAAAAAGCACTAAAACTTTCCCGGGGAAAAGATTTGTCAGAGTTTTATAGGTTTTAAGAAACCTATAATTTTAGGTTGATATACTTTGTGGTTAAGTTTAGGGGAAATCTTAAGAAAAAAGGCCCTCCACCCTCTATCTTTCTTCTTATACCCAAAAAGCTTGGGGACATGGGGGGAAACCGGGGTTTTTGGGTGGGGGAGCACAACACATTAGGAAATATGGCCCCCCACAAAAAATCCCTATATAGGGATATTCCCTAGTTCATAACTTTATCGGGGAAATATTACCCCGATGAAGTCTATTTTACTAGGAATTTCCCTAGTTTGGGGATTTTTTGTGGGGAGCCATATTTCTCTTATGAGTGTGCTCCTTTTGTGGGGGGACCATATAGGGGAAATTTCCCCGATAAAGTCCATGAACTAGGAAAAATTTCCCTAGTTTAAGGATTTTTTTCTGGGGGGGGGGCCCCCAAAATTTCCCTTATGTGTGGCTCCCCCACCCAAAAAACCCCGTTTCCACCATGTCCCCAAGCTTGTTGGCCATAAGAAGAAGATAGGAGATTGAGCCTTTATTCTAAAGATGACAAACTCTACGGGACCTAACCTAGCACCCTCTTCGAGCCCCTTGTGCTGTGCACTAACCTAACCTAAACCTAACCTACCTTAACCTAACCTACCTGACCCCTAACCTAACCTAAAGGCCGTGTTACACAGACACTTTTCCGGCATCTTTTGGTATTTGCTACCAAAAGATGCCCGTAGTGGTGGCAAAAAATATGCGCGTTCATCACACGGCGTTTCGGCTACGAGCAAACTTCTACTGGCTCTTCCGGACCCGTAACCCAAAACTAAAATAATATAACATTATGGATCGCTGGGAAATTTTTAAAATCGGCCATGTAGACAAAATAATGATGGGACTCATTAAAAATATAAATAGATGTCTTAAAGACAGTAAGTATAATACGTACAGCCAACATTTGTGTCAGCTTTTGCGTGGAGACCTTGTTTTTTAAGATTTTTCCAGGTTAGTTTTGGTTTCATTAAAACCTAAAAGGTTTTGGTTAGGTTCATTAAAACCTATAAAGGCCCTGACAAATTTTTCCCGGCCCAAATTTTAAGTGCTTTTTATGATGGAGATACAGTGTTTTAATGGAAACGGTACCCTAAATTCGGTGATGATTGGTTTTTTTTTTTAACTTTGGGTTTGCGCAAAATAAAAACTATCTCCATTAAAAATGCACCTATTGAAGACCCGGAAAAATAGTCGGGTCTCTGAAAACGACCGCGAAGTCATCGTCCATTATTACCAAATTGCTGAGTTAGGGTTTCGTTTAGTTTAGGTTAGGTAAGATTTAGGTTATGTTAAGGTTGGTTTAGGTTATGTTAAGCTTAGGGTAGATTTGGATTTTGGGTTTTGTTGAGTTATTTAGGTTAAAAAAAACTAATTTGATGGTGCGCGATTGGTCCGGTGGTTGGCACCGCCCAAATCCTGCGGAATATATAAACCCTTTGGTTTAGGTCATCCCCGAGGGCCCGACAATTCTAACCTGTTTCTAGTGTAGATTTCTTCATTCTGAGTCTTTTAAAACCCAAATTTTCCCCTGGCGCAAATTTAATAATAGTGCTGATTTCATATACTACCTAGAATCTAGTTCTTTCAACCAAAAACTGTTAAGTTAGGTTAGAGGTGGGGTTTGGTATATTTTAAAATATGATATCAAGAACAAATAAGAAAAATTATCAAGACTACGGCAGGGGAAGAGAAATAGTTATAATGATATTGTTCCATGGCTTAATAAATCACGACTTATTAAATTTTTTTTTTTTTTATTTATAGTGAGCCTACTTCTAAATCGCTTTTATTCTCAACATGATACCATTCTTCCATCAACAGTTTGGTGGGGATGCACTTCAATCTGTTTTCACGATACATGATATCAAGGCAGGAGGGAAAATGACTACCTCAAAGAGTTAATAATAATACACTCGTGACTTGAATCATGCACTGATCGCCGTATTTTTTCATTTTTGCTTTATATTACATCTCTCACTAGTCTGTACATATATAATCCCTTCTCAGTCCCAAACGGTATCGCTTGATTAGTTATGTATCACAAGTTCGTTTCCCCGTACATCTCTCCTGTCACGAAAAAATTCTCAGGAGTGGGTGGAAGCACTCCATGTTTACGTCTTAGGACAAGTCTTAGCCGCCCACCCCCGCTCGCTAGGAAAACTCACACCCTGTCCTAGCCAAACCTCGAAATTAGGACGCGTTTTTCGCGATTAGGATTTCGCTCGAAAAGATTTAGGACGCCGGCCGCCATATTAAGACTCGAGCGAGTCTAAGCGAATCCTAAATCTTTATAAGTATGGGCCCTGGTCCTTGATACCAAGAACCTGCAATTTTCAACCTTTTGGACCTTGTAAAGTTCAGAAGCAGAGGGCTGTTGGTTTTCTGGTACCGGAGCCATGGGGACAACACACAACTCGTAGCCATCTCTCACAGTCCCAGTAGTAGCATTGAAGTCGCCCAAGACAATGAGTGTGTCCCGAGGAGGACACTGGTCTAATACAGAGTCGAGTTTGGTTAAACATCTCCTTTCTTCAGTTTTACGCATCTCGGTAGGAGCGGACACTGCAACAAGAGACATGAAAACCCCGGGTGTGTTTTCATTTCCCCACCAGTATTATAACGCTCATCAACCGGAGTAACCTCAACAAACTGACGGCTGCAGTTTGCGGAGAGGCCTATAGCTACCCCCCCGTACACGGTGACCATTGCTCATGCCGGACCAGTAGTAGGTGTAATCCCACTGCTAGTTTTCGCCAACTGCCAGGCCTCCTCGTCTCAGAGAAATCCCACTATATCCCCCCTCAGCCTACTGAGCTCGCCCTCACCCGCAAGATAAGGATGGACCAAATATGGACCAGATTCCAATATGAGCACCTATCAAGACCAGATCCAAAATCCCACATGTTTGTTTTATACTGGATGGTAATAATCTTATCCTGGAAACTGGGGGGAGCAAATCAATTTTTAATTCCACCAGTGCGGGGATGTGAAAAAAACAGTGACCATTACAGAATTGGATGCAAATCACATCAACATCAAGGTTGTAGAAATCTGCATCCGGCATTATATCTTATTTTAACCCAAACGTATCGGGTTGAGGTATGGTTGTGGTTGGGAGTTGAAATAGCTGGGGCGAAGGGCAGCAAGTCGCTTGCGAGAGACGGTTGAGGTGAATTCAAGGGTGACACACATTGGGATTTTGTCCCAAGATTTGGACGGGATTATTCAAGTATTTATGCAGTCGTTTATCTCAAGGTAAGTATAGGTTCCTTTGTACCGTACCTTGATATAAACGACTGAATAAATACTTGAATAATTCCTTCAAAAGTCCCAAGATAGACACAAAATATCCCAACGCCAGGACCTACATCCCAAGATCTTTTGGCAAACACCCAGGGATTGGTATATATCTGCGTACAACGTACTTAGGCAGATGTTGGTGTGTGTTACCGAGGGCTGATATTAAGGCGTATATGTGACACAGTTTGTAGACTTTTACGAATGTTGGCGTTGTTTTTGTATGCAATTGAAAACTGCGCTTCCGTCAAGCTTGCCGCAGTAGCTCAGCAGAGCCTTCCGGAAGGCTTGCCACAGGCCACGGGTTAACTGGATGGAATTAGACAAGGAATTACTGAAGAAGTATTGAACAAGGTAGTCTATAAAGTGTGTTGACCAAGAAAGATATGAAGGGCGTGGAATGAAATCAAATCTAAGGAACATCTACAAGAAATAAAGATTTATACATATATATAAAAGACGACGTATACAAAAGATGGAAACGTGATAAAGAAATTTATAATATAAGAGAAAATAATCAGGAATAAGATACACATCATTCAGAAGGAAACTGCATGCATGGTAATGAATAAGGTAAACACGAGGGAGAAAAAGAACCTAGAGTGACAGACAAACACAACCCCACACACACACACACACACACACACACACACCACACAACACACCACACACCACACACACACACACACTCACACACACAAACTCACACACACACACACACACACACACACACACACACACACACACACACACACACAACACACACGAACACGCACAACACACACACCACCACACACACAACACACACACACACACAACCACAAAACACATACACACACACACACACCCCACACCCCACATACTCACACACACACACACACACACACACACACACACACACACACACACTCTCACACACCTCATGAAACAAAGGAACACCCGATAAACATACACACAAAAACGAGAACAAAAGTCTCATTACAGCAAAACAAACACCATACAAAAAAGACCACATCAACAACAAAACAACGAGGATAGATGAGAAAGGTGAGACAGCGATACAGGTGAATTTATGAAGAGAGAAAAAAAATGGAAACAAAACTAAAACACAACCAGAAATAAAGATAGATAGCTAATGGTTCATTAATAAATAATCAATTAATCATGGGGAACACACGTTGGAGGGGGCGCCTCATCGCTAATCCTGAAGAGCATCCTACCATCCAACTCCGACATGTATAGTCTACTACTCTTAAAAGTTCCAATATGAGGGACCAATAATGGCCCAGATCTAACTCCAAGCTGTACAACTCTTAACCCCTTCACTGCGGATATCAAATTCATAGGCCTACCCCCCTGTGCGGCAGGTTTAATTAAAATAAAAAATAATTAATGAGCATATTTTAAAGTGCCTAAATGAATAGGATGCTCATTCCAAACCAGACAATCCAAAATTCGTCTTGGTGGGGGGCTACCAGCTAAGTGAAGAGTTACGTCAAAGTGCAGCAACAGGGCCGTGACCGTGCTGCAGACGCACAATGAAACTACTTACTACTCAACAATACAGCTTTTTGTACATAATGCTTCATTCATGCATTCATTCATTCATTCAACGTGTTTATATCATCAAAAATATATTGAANAACCAAAACACACACACAAAAAACCACACACACACACACACACACACACCCCCACATCCCCAAACCACAACACCACAAAACCCCAAAACCCACACACACACACACACCACCACACACACCACACTTCCACAACCCTCATGAAACAAAGGAACACCCAAAAAAAAATACACAAAAAAACGAAAACACAAAAGTCTCATTACAGCAAAACAAACACCATACAAAAAAGACCACATCAACAACAAAACAACGAGGATAGATGAGAAAGGTGAGACAGCGATACGGGTAAATTTTATGAAGAGGAAAAAAAATGGAAACAAAACTAAAACACAACCAGAAATAAAGATAGATAGCTAATGGTTCATTAATAAATAATCAATTAATCAGGGGGAACACACGTTGGAGGGGGGCCTCATCGCTAATTCTGAAGAGCATCCAAACCATCCAAAACCGCCCTGTATAGTCTACTACTTTTAAAAGTTCCAATTTTGAGGGACCAATAATGGCCCAAAATCTAACTCCAAGCTTTTACAACTCTTAACCCCTTCACGGGGATATCAAATTCATAGGCCTACCCCCCTGTGCGGCAGGTTTAATTAAAATAAAAAATAATTAATGAGCATATTTTAAAGTGCCTAAATGAATAGGATGCTCATTCCAAACCAGAAAATCCAAATTCGTCTTGGTGGAGGCTACCAGCTAAGTGAAGGGGTTACGTAAAAAAGTGCAGAAAACAGGGCCGTGACCGTGCTGCCAGACGCACAATGAAAACTACTTACTACTCAACATAATACACTTATTTTGGTACATAAATGCTTCATTCATGCATTCATTCATTCATTCATACTTTTTTTTATATCCATCAAGAATATTTTGAATATCTTGACTATTTAGCCTCCCCTTTTGAAGTAGAGGGGCGGCAGCGTCAACACGTCGTACCGTACCGCTTGACTTATTAGTCACACTAACTCACGCAGCAGAAAAAGAAGTTCTTTATATGCAACACTGAAACTGCTTTCCATACAAGCCTACACAAAGAATATTTTCCCAAATATCATTGAGCCGCAGTTTAAATACAGAAACCATATATGTACCAGCCGCAGGAACCCTTAAATAGCTGAGAGGGCCGTATTTGTACCAGCCGCAGTGAGGGGTTAAAAGTTCCAAGATGAATGACCCCAAACATGGCCCAGATCTAACTCCAAAACTGTACTACCCCTAAAAGTTCCCAAAATGATTGACCAACCACATCCCAAAACTAACTCCAAGCTGTTCCTACCCTTAAAAGTTTCAGTTTAATGATGGGGCCAAATATGGACCAGATTCCATTTCGATGCACCTATCAATGACCAGATCCAACTCCCACATATTTTTTTTATACTGGAAGGTAACATTTTTTATCCCGGAAACTGCGGGAGCAAAGACATTTTTAGTGCAACAGTTCGGGGATGTGAGAAAAAACAGTGACCATTACAGAATTGGATGAAATCACATCAACATCAAGGTAGTAGAAATCTGCATTCAGCATGATATATATTTTTAACCAAAACGTATGGGGTTGTGGTATGGTTGTGGTTGGGAGTTGAAATACTGGGGCGAAGGGCAGCAAGTCGCAGGCGAGAGACGGCTAAGGGAATCAGGGTCACTCATTGGGATTTTGTCCCAAGATTTGGACGGGATTATTCAAGTATTTATGCATCGTTATCTGAAGGTAAGCATAGGTTTCGTTGTACCGTACTGTAGTAAACGACGTAAATCTTGAATAATCCCTCCAAAAGTCCCAGATAGACACAAAATATCCCAACGCCAAGACCTACATCTCAAGATCTTGGGGCAAAAACCCAAGCAAGGATTGGTAAATATCTGCGTAGAGCATAGTTAGGCAGATGGTGGTGTGTGTTATCGAGGCTGACATAAGGCGTATATGTGACACAGTTGTAGACTTTTACGAATGTTGGCTTGGTTTTTGTATGCAATTGAAAACTGTGGTTCCGGGAGGCTTGCCGCAGTAGCTCAGCAGAGCCTTCAGGAAGGCTTGCCACAGCCCACGGGTTAACTGGATGGAATATGACAAGGAATTCTGAAGAAGTATTGAACAAGGTAGTCTATAAAGAGTGTTGACCAAGAAAGATATGAAGGGCGTGGAATGAAATCAAATCTAAGGAACACTAAGAACCAGAAATAAAGATTTTAAATATATATAAAAGACGACGTATACAAAAGAAGGAAACGCGATAAAGAAAGATATAATATAAGAGAAAATAATCAGGAATAAGATACACATCATTTAGGAGGAAACTGCATGCATGGTAATGAATAAGGTAAACAAGAGGGAGGAAAGAACCTAGAGTGACAGAGAAACACAAACACACAAATCAACAAAAATATTATAAAACACAACTAAACACAAACATCACACCCACACACACACACACACACATACACACACACACATCCACACACACACACACACACACACACACAGACAACACACACAAAACCCCCCACCCCCACAGAAACAACACACACAAATACACCCCACACCACACACACACACACAAAAACACACCACACACAACAACACCAAAACCACACACATTTATAAAACACCACACACAAAACACACACACACACACACACCCCACAACACACACGCCCCCCCACACACACACACACCACCCCACACACACAAACACACACACACAAAACACACAAAACACATCATGAAACAAAGGAAAAAACCCGAATAATTTAAAAAAACACAAAAAAAAGAAAAAAAATTTCATTACAGCAAAAAAAAACCCATAAAAAATAGACCCCAAAAAACAACAAAACAAAAAAAGGATTAATTTAGAAAGGTGAACCCGCGTTTACAGGTGAATATAAAAGGGAAAAGAGGAAAAAAAAAAGGAAAAAAAACTAAAACACAACCAGAGATTTAAAAATGGAAAAGCCCAAAAGGTTAATTAATAAATAAAACAATTAAACATGGGGGGAAACGCAAGTCGGAGTGGCCCGCTTCGCCCATCCTAAAAGCATCCAAAACCCAAATCCGCCTGTATAGCCCACTCCCCTTAAAAAATTTTCCCAAAATGGGGGACCAAAAAATGGCCCAGAACCCAAAATCCTAGCTGTACAACTCTTTTAAAAATTCCAAAATTTCATGACCAACATGGCCCAATCAAAATCCAAGCTGGGACCCCCAACACCCACCCCCACCACAACACACACACACACACACACACACACACCACACACACACACCACCACACACACACACACCCCAAACCCAAACACCCCACATTACACACCCTCATGAAAAAAAGGAAAACAAATAAACAAAAAAAAAACAAAAACGAGAACAAAAGTTTCATTAAGCAAAAAAAAACACCCCTGAAAAAAAACCCACAAAAAAACAAAACAACAAGGATAGATTAGAAAGGGGGAAAACCGGGGATACCCGGTGAATATATGAAGAGAGGAAAAAATGGAAAAAAAACTAAAACACAACCAGAAATAAAGATAGATAGCTAATGTTAATTAATAAATAATCAATTTATCATGGGGAACACACGTTGGAGGGCGCCGCATCGCCAATACTGAAGAGCATCCTACCATCCAACTCCGACCTGTATAGTCTACTACTCTTAAAACTTCCAATATGGGGGACCAATAATGGCCCAGTTCTAGACTCCAAACTGTACAACTCTTAAAAGTTCCAAGATGAATGAACAACCATGGCCCATATCTAACTCCAAGCTGTACTACACCAAAAAGTTCCAGATGATTGACCAACCACATCTAAGGATCTAACTGCAAGCTGTTCTACCCTTAAAATTTGCAAGTTAATGATGGACCAAATAGGACCAGATTCCAATATGATGCACCTATCAATAACCAGATCCAACTCCCACATATTTGTTTTATACCGGATGGTAATAATTCTTATCCCTGAAACTGCGGGAGCAAATAAATTTTTAGTGCCACCAGTGCGGAGATGTGAGAAAAAACAGTGACCATTACAGAATTGGATACAAATCACATCAACATCAAGGTTGTAGAAATTTGCATCCGGCATTATATCTAATTTTTATCCCAAACGTATTGGGTTGAGGTATGAGTGTGGTTGGGAGTTGAAATAGCTGGGCCGAAGGGCAGCAAGTCGCTTGCGAGAGACGGTTGAGGTGAATTCAAGGGTGCCACACATTAGGATTTTGTCCCAAGATTTGGACGGGATTATTCAAGTATTTATGCAGTCGTTTATCTGAAGGTAAGCATAGGTTTCGTTGTACCGTAACTTCAGATAAACGTATGTAAAAAATACTTGAATAATCCCTCCAAAAGTCCAAAGATAGACACAAAATATACCAACGCCAAGACCTACATCACAAGATCTTGGGGCAAAAACCAAAAGATTGGTAAATATCTGCGTACAGGTAGTTAGGCAGATGGTGTGTGTTATCGAGAGCTGACATCAAGGCGTATATGTGACACAGAAAGTAGACTTTTACGAATGTTGGCGTGGTTTTGTATGCAATTGAAAACTGCGGTTCCGGCAGGCTTGGCGCAGTAATTACAATTCCTGAAGTTCAAATTCGCATTTCCTGAAGAAGTATTCAACAAGGTAGTCTAAAAAGTGTGTTGACCAAGAAAGATATGAGGGCGTGGAATGAGATCAAATCTAAGGACATCTACAAGAATAAGTTTAATATATAAAGACGCGTATANCACCTTATGATCAAAAACACACAAAAACGATACAAGTATCATTACAGCAATAAAACACCATAAAAAAAAGACCACGGCAACAACAAACAGCAGGGATATATGAGAAAGGGAGACAGCGAACGGTGAATATATGATGGGAGAAAAATGAAACAAACTAAACACATCATAACTAAAGGAATAGATAGCTATTGTTTAATTAATAAATATTAATTATCATGGGGAACACTCGTTGGAAAGAGGAGCGAATCCGCCAATCCGTAGCATCCTACATCCTACCTACTCCGACCTGTCTATCTACTACCTTAAATTCAATATGGGGGACCATATGGCCCAGAATCCTAACTCCAAGCTGTACACTCTAAAGTTCCAAGATGAATGCCCAACCATGTCCAGATCTAATCCAAGCTCTTTATCCCGTAAAAGTTCACAGATGATTGCCACCACATCTAAGGACTTTACTCCAAGCGTTGCTACCCTTAAAGTTGCAAGATAATGACGGACCAAATATGGACAGCTTCCAATATGATGCCCCTATCAATGACCAGATCCAACTCCCACTATTTGTTTTTACTGAGGATGAATAATTTTATCCCTTGAAACTCGGGGCAATCATTTTTAGTGCCACCAGTGGCGGGAATGTGAGAAAACAGTGAATCAGTTACAGAATTGGATGCAAATCACATCACATAAGTTGTAGAAATTTGCTCGGCCTTAGTCTATTTTAACCCAAACGTATTGGTTTAGGTATGGTGTGGTTGGGATTGAAATAGCTGGGGGCGAAGGTAGCAAGTCGCTTGCGAGAGCGGTTGAGGTTGGAAACATTCACGGTGCTCACACATTGGGATTTTTGCCCAAGATTTAGACGGGAGTATTCCTGTATTTATGCAGTCGTTTATCTGAAGTAAAGCATAGGTTTTCCCGTTTACCGTACCTTGATATAAACCCTGAATAAACTTGAATAAATCCCTTGCAAAGTCCCAAGAATAGAACACAAATATCCCACGCAGACCTACATCCCAAGATCTTTTGGCAAATACCAAGGATTGTTATACTGCGTACCTTCGTAATGAAGCAGTATGGTTGTGGTGTTATCGAGAGCTGACATCAAGGAGTATAGTGACACAATAAGTAGACTTTTACAAAGAGTCGCTTGTTTTTGTATGCAATTGAAAACTGCAGTTCGGTTTCGGGGGGCGTAGCTCAGCAGATCCCTTCAGGAAGGCTTGCCACAGCCCACGGTTAACTGGATGTACTATGACACAGAATTCTGAATAAGATTGAAGAAGGTAGTCTATAAGAGTGTTGGACCAGAATTAATGAAGGCGTGGATGAAATCAAATTTTACGGAACTCTACAAGAAGAATAAAGATTTTATAAATATAAATATAAAAGAAGACGACGTATACAAAGATGGAAACGTGATATAGAAAGATATATTATAATATAAAATAATCATTATAAGATACACATCGTTCAGGCGTAAAACTGCATACATGGAAAATGAATAAGGTAAACACGAAGGAGGAAAAGAACCATCAGTGACGAGAACCACCAAAACACAAATCACAAAATTATAATTATTAAAAAAAAACAAAAAAACAACTAAACCACACAACATCGCCCACCCACACACAAAACACAGGCACATCAGACACACACACAAACACATCACAAACACACACTCGCAACACAACACACACCACACACACACACACACACACACACACACGTCACGCACACTACAACACACACACACTTACACACACAAACACACAGCACACAAATACACACAAAGTAACCACACACACACACACCACACACACAACACACACACACACACACACACCACACACCACACACACACACACACACACACACCCACACCTAACTTCACACCCTAATGAACATGACCCCGATGAAATCAAAATCACACAAAAACGAGACCAAAACTCATTACAGGCAAACAAACACCATAAAAAAAGACCAAACAACAACAAAACAACAGGGATATATTAGAAAGGTGAGACGGCTCTCTTAACAGTTGAATATATAGGGGAGAAAAAAATTGAAACAAAACAAAACCCATCCAGAAATAATATAGATAGCTATTGGTTATTAATAAATAATTATTATCATGGGGAACACTCGTTGGTAAAGTGAGCGCCGAATCCCAATCCTGACAGCTACTCCAGCCTCTCCGACCTTATAGTCCTAACTACTCTTAAAAGTTCAAAATTGGGGACCAATAATGGCCCAGATCTAACTCCAGCTGTACAACTCTTAATTCAAATGAATGAACAACCAGGTCCAGATCTAACTCCAGGCTCTATTACCCGTAAAGTTCCAAGATGATTGACAACCACATCTAGGATCTTACTCCAAGCTGTTCTACCCTTAAAGTTGCAAATATAATTCGGACCAATATGGGACCAGATTCCAATATGATGCACCTATCAATGCCATATCCCACTCCCACTATTTGTTTTATTTGTGGAGATATAATTTTTATCCTGAACCTGCGTGAGCGCAAATCATTTTTAGTGCCACCCAGTGCGGGCAAATGTGGGAAGAAACAGTGATCATTACAGAATTTGTGCAAATCACATCACATCACGTTGTAGAAATTTGCATCCGTCTTATCGTCTTTTTAACACAACTTATTGGGTTGAGTTATGGTTTGTGTTGGGCTTTGAATAGCTGGGGCGATGGGTAGCAAGCGCTTGCGAGAGGACGATTGAAGTTGAATTCAAGGGTGCCACACATTGGGATTTTTGTCCCAAGATTTAGACGGGATTATTCATGTATTTATGCAGTCGTTTATCTGAAGTAAAGCATAGGTTCCGTTGTACCGTACCTTGATCATAAAACCACTGAATAATACTTTTGACACCATATCCCTTCAAAGTCCCAAAGATAGACACAAATTCCCACCCAAGACCTCATCCCCCAGATCTTTTGGCAAATAACCAAGATTGTAAATATCGCGTACATCGTAATGAGCAGATGGTGGTGTGTGTTATCGAGAGCTGGCATTAAAGGCGTATAGATGACACAATAAGTAGACTTTTACGAATGTCGGCCGTGGTTTTTGTATGCAATTGAAAACTGCGTTTTTTCGGTTTTCGCAGTAGCTCGCAGAGCTTCAGGAAGGCTTGCCACAGCCCCGGGTTAACTGGCTGGACTATGACAGGATTCTGAAATAAGAATGAGAAGTGTCTATAGAGGTGTTGACCAAGAAATTACTGCAAGGACGTGAAGTGAACATCAAATTTAAGGAACATCATACAAGAAATAAAGATTTATAAATATATATATAAAGCGACGTATACAAAATATGGGAAACGTTGATATATAACGATATATTATAATGAACATAATCAGTATTAGATACACATCATTTTCAGGGAAACTGCTACATGGAAATGATAAGTAAAGCAAGAAGGGGAAAAAACCGGGAGTGACAGAGAAACAACAAAACACAAATCAACAAAATATAATTATAAACACAACTAAACACACACACCCACCCCACACACAAACACACACACACGACATACGCACAACACATACACAAACACACATGCATCGCCTACAACACCCACACAAACACACACAACACAGCACCACACGCGCACGTACACGCACACCACACACACACACCTTACACACGACAAACACACACACACACAATTCACACACCCCACACACACACCCACACCACACGACCCACACACACACACAACTCACACACACCCACTCACCACACACACCACACACACACACACACCCACAAGCACACACACACACACACACCTATTATCACACACACCCACACCACACACCACACACACACACCCCAACACCCCCCACCCTACACCCACTCTGAACAAAGGACACCCGTGATTATCAAAACCACAAAAACGATAACAATAAATCTCATTACAGGCAAACAACACCATAAAAAAAGACCACAAACAACAAACAAAAGGGAATTGGAAGGTGAACAGCGATACAGGTGATATATGAGGGGACAAAAAATTTGGAAACAAAACTAAACACATCCAAATAAAGATAGATATCTAATTGGTTTTAATACATAATTAATTAATCATGGGGGAACACTTCGTTGTGAGGGACGCCGCATCGTCGCCAATCCTGAAGAGCATCCTGCCATCCTACTCCCGACCTGTATAGTCCTAACTCCCTTGAAAATTCAAATATGGGGGACCATTATGTCCCGATCTAACTCCAAGCTGTACACTCCTTAAAAGTTCCAAGATGAATGACCCACTCTGTCCAGATCTAACTCCAGCTCTATTACCCGTAAAAGTTCCAGATGATTGACCAACCACATCTAATGATTCTTACTTCAAGCTGCTCTAGACCCTTAAAAGTGTGCAAGATATTGACGGACCAAATATGAACCAGATTCCATATGATACCCCTATCTGACAATCAACTTCCACATATTTGTTTTATACTGGAGGATAATAATTCTTATCCCTGACAAAGTGCAGGGACAAATCAATTTTTAAGTGCCACCAGTGCGGATGTGATGGAAAACGTCTGATCATTAACAGAATTGGATGCAAATCTACTCAACATAAGGTTGTGAGAAATCTGCATCCGGATTATATCTAATTTTGAACACAAAGTATGGGTTGAGGTTATGGTTGTGGTTGAAGTTGAAATAGCCTGGGGCGAGGGTAGCAAGTTGCTTTGCGGAGACGTTGAGGTGAATCCTGGTGCACACATTGGGATTTTTGTCCCCGAGAAGATTTAGACGGGAATATTCATGTATTTATCAGTCGTTTATCTGAGGGTAGGCATAGGTTCCGTTTGTACCGTACCTTGATATAAAACAACTGAATAATACTTGAATCGTCCTTCAAAGTCCCAAGATAGACACAAATAATCCCAACGCAAGACCTACTCCCAAGTATCTTTTGGTAAATAACCAAGGATTGGTAAATAGCTCTGCGTACTCGTATGAGGCAGATGGTGTGTGTGTTATCGGAGCTGACATCAGGTCGTATATGTGACACATAAGTAGACTTTTTACGAAATGTGGCCTGGTTTTTGTATGCAATTGAAAACTGCGGTTTCGGTTGCGCAGTGTCTCAGCAGAGCCTCTAGAAAGGCTTGCCACAGCCCACGGGTTAACTGGATGGCTATGACAAGGGATTCCGAAATAAGATTTGAAGAGGTATTCTATAAAGAGTGTGGACCAAGAATTATGAAGGGCTGTAATGAAATCAAATTTAAGGAACATCTACAAGAAATAAATATTTTTAAATTATATAAAGGGACGACGTATACACAATATGGGAACGTGATATAGAACGATATATTATAATAAGAATAACAGTATTAAGATACACATCATTCGAGAAACTGCTACATGGAAATGATAAGGTAACAAGAAGGAGGAAAAGAACCATGAGGGACAGAGAAACACAAAACACAATCAACAAATATATTTAAAACACACTAACACACACACCCACCACACACACACACCACACACACACACAAACACACACAACACACACACCACACACACAACACACACACACACACACACACAAAACACCACTACACACACACACACACACACACACACACCCCCACACACACACACACACACACACACACACACACACACACACACCACACACACACACACACCACACACAACACACACCACACACACACACACACACACACACACACCACACACACACACACACACACACACACACACACACACACACACCCACACACACACACACACACACACACACACACACACACACACACACACACACACACACTAACACACACCCTCATGAAACAAAGGAACACCCGATGATCAAAAACACACAAAAACGAGAACAAAAGTCTCATTACAGCAAAACAAACACCATAAAAAAAGACCACAACAACAAC
The DNA here is from genome assembly GCA_016584305.1 of Chionoecetes opilio. Classification (NCBI taxonomy): domain Eukaryota; kingdom Metazoa; phylum Arthropoda; class Malacostraca; order Decapoda; family Majidae; genus Chionoecetes; species Chionoecetes opilio. The sequence goes on from JACEEZ010007259.1 coordinate 31,679, forward strand.
AAAACAACAGGGATATATGAGAAAGGTGAGACAGCGATACAGGTGAATATATGAGGGGAGAAAAAATGGAAACAAAACTAAAACACATCCAGAAATAAGATAGATAGCTATTGGTTAATTAATAAATAATTAATTAATCATGGGAAACACTCGTTGGAAGGAGCGCCGAATCGCCAATCCTGAAGAGCATCCTACCATCCTACTCCGACCTGTATAGTCTACTACTCTTAGAAGTTCAAATATGGGGGACCAATAATGGCCCAGATCTAACTCCAAGCTGTACAACTCTTAAAAGTTCCAAGATGAATGACCAACCATGGTCCAGATCTAACTCCAAGCTCTATTACCCGTAAAAGTTCCAAGTTGATTGACCAACCACATCTAAGGATCTTACTCCAAGCTGTTCTACCCTTAAAAGTTGCAAGATAATGACGGACCAAATATGGACCAGATTCCAATATGATGCACCAGTCAATGACCAGATCCAACTCCCACATATTTGTTTTATACTGGAGGATAATAATTTTTATCCCTGAAACTGCGGGAGCAAATCAATTTTTAGTGCCACCAGTGCGGGAATGTGAGAAAAACAGTGATCATTACAGAATTGGATGCAAATCACATCAACATCAAGGTTGTAGAAATTTGCATCCGGCATTATATCTAATTTTAACCCAAACGTATTGGGTTGAGGTATGGTTGTGGTTGGGAGTTGAAATAGCTGGGGCGAAGGGTAGCAAGTCGCTTGCGAGAGACGGTTGAGGTGAATTCAATGGTGCCACACATTGGGATTTTGTCCCAAGATTTAGACGGGATTATTCATGTATTTATGCAGTCGTTTATCTGAAGGTAAGCATAGGTTTACGTTGTACCGTACCTTGATATAAACCACTGAATAAATACTTGAATAATCCCTTCAAAAGTCCCAAGATAGACACAAAATATCCCAACGCCAAGACCTACATCCCAAGATCTTTTGGCAAATAACCAAGGATTGGTAAATATCTGGTACATCGTAATGAGGCAGATGGTGGTGTGTGTTATCGAGAGCTGACATCAAGGCGTATATGTGACACAATAAGTAGACTTTTACGAATGTCGGCCATGGTTTTTGTATGCAATTGAAAACTGCGGTTTCGGTTTCGCAGTAGCTCAGCAGAGCCTTCAGGAAGGCTTGCCACAGCCCACGGGTTAACTGGATGGACTATGACAAGGAATTCCTGAATAAGAATTGAAGAAGGTAGTCTATAAAGAGTGTTGACCAAGAAATTAATGAAGGGCGTTAATGAAATCAAATTTAAGGAACATCTACAAGAAATAAAGATTTATAAATATATATAAAAGACGACGTATACAAAGATGGAAACGTGATATAGAAAGATATATTATAATAGAAAATAATCAGTATTAAGATACACATCATTCAGAGGAAACTGCATACATGGAAATGATAAGGTAAACAAAAAGGAGAAAAGAACCTGAGTGACAGAGAAACACAAAAACACAAATCAACAAAATATAATTATAAAACACAACTAAAACACACACACCCACCCACACACAAACACACACACACACACACAACACAACACATACACAAACACACACATCGCACACAACACACACAACACACACACACAACACACACACACACACAACACACACTACCCACACACACACACACACACACTTACACACACAAACACACACACACACATACACACACCACAACACACACACACACACACACACACACACACACACACACACACACACACACACACACCACACCACACACACACCCCACACACACACACCACACACACACACACACACACCACACACACACACACACACACACACACACACACACACACACACACACACACACACACACACCACACACACACACACACACACACACACACACACACTAACACACACCCTCATGAAACAAAGGAACACCCGATGATCAAAAACACACAAAAACGAGAACAAAAGTCTCATTACAGCAAAACAAACACCATAAAAAAAAGACCACAACAACAACAAAACAACAGGGATATATGAGAAAGGTGAGACAGCGATACAGGTGAATATATGAAGGGAGAAAAAAATGGAAACAAAACTAAAACACATCCAGAAAAAAAGATAGATACCTAATGGTTAATTAATAAATAATTAATTAATCATGGGGAACACTCGTTGGAGGGAGCGCCGCATCGCCAATCCTGAAGAGCATCCTACCATCCTACTCCGACCTGTATAGTCTACTACTCTTAAAAGTTCAAATATGGGGGACCAATAATGGCCCAGATCTAACTCCAAGCTGTACAACTCTTAAAAGTTCCAAGATGAATGACCAACCATGGTCCAGATCTAACTCCAAGCTCTATTACCCGTAAAAGTTCCAAGATTATTGACCAACCACATCTAAGGATCTTACTCCAAGCTGCTCTACCCTTAAAAGTTGCAAGATAATGACGGACCAAATATGGACCAGATTCCAATATGATGCACCTATCAATGACCAGATCCAACTCCCACATATTTGTTTTATACTGGAGGATAATAATTCTTATCCCTGAAACTGCGGGAGCAAATCAATTTTTAGTGCCACCAGTGCGGGAATGTGAGAAAAACGATGATCATTACAGAATTGGATGCAAATCACATCAACATCAAGGTTGTAGAAATCTGCATCCGGCATTATATCTAATTTTAACCCAAACGTATTGGGTTGAGGTATGGTTTTGGTTGGGAGTTGAAATAGCTGGGGGAGGGAGAAGTCGCTGAGGACGGTGAGTGAATTCAAGGGTGCCACACATTGGGATTTGTCCCAAGATT
>JACEEZ010007259.1:39066-50980 GCA_016584305.1 Chionoecetes opilio
GAACCTGAGACAGAGAAACACAAAACCAAATCAACAAAATAATATAAAACACAACTAAAACACACACACCACCACACACAAACACACACACACAGACACACACAACAAACACATACACAAACACAACACATCCACACACACACACACACACACACACACACACACACACACACCACACACCACACACACACACACACACACACACACACACACAACACACACACACACAACACACACACACACACACACACACACACACACACACACACACACACACACACACACACACACACACCACACACACACCACACACACACACACACACACACACACACACACACACACACACACACACACACACCCAACACACACACACACACACACCACACCACACACACACACACACACACACACACACACACCACACACACACACACACACACTAACACACACCCTCATGAAACAAAGGAACACCCGATGATCAAAAACACACAAAAACGAGAACAAAAGTCTCATTACAGCAAAACAAACACCATAAAAAAAAGACCACAACAACAACAAAACAACAGGGATATATGAGAAAGGTGAGACAGCGATACAGGTGAATATATGAGGGGAGAAAAAAATGGAAACAAAACTAAAACACATCCAGAAATAAAGATAGATAGCTAATGGTTAATTAATAAATAATTAATTAATCATGGGGAACACTCGTTGGAGGGAGCGCCGCATCGCCAATCCTGAAGAGCATCCTACCATCCTACTCCGACCTGTATAGTCTACTACTCTTAAAAGTTCAAATATGGGGGACCAATAATGGCCCAGATCTAACTCCAAGCTGTACAACTCTTAAAAGTTCCAAGATGAATGACCAACCATGGTCCAGATCTAACTCCAAGCTCTATTACCCGTAAAAGTTCCAAGATGATTGACCAACCACATCTAAGGATCTTACTCCAAGCTGCTCTACCCTTAAAAGTTGCAAGATAATGACGGACCAAATATGGACCAGATTCCAATATGATGCACCTATCAATGACCAGATCCAACTCCCACATATTTGTTTTATACTGGAGGATAATAATTCTTATCCCTGAAACTGCGGGAGCAAATCAATTTTTAGTGCCACCAGTGCGGGAATGTGAGAAAAACATGATCATTACAGAATTGGATGCAAATCACATCAACATCAAGGTTGTAGAAATCTGCATCCGGCATTATATCTAATTTTAACCCAAACGTATTGGGTTGAGGTATGGTTGTGGTTGGGAGTTGAAATAGCTGGGGCGAAGGGTAGCAAGTCGCTTGCGAGAGACGGTTGAGGTGAATTCAAGGGTGCCACACATTGGGATTTTGTCCCAAGATTTAGACGGGATTATTCATGTATTTATGCAGTCGTTTATCTGAAGGTAAGCATAGGTTCCGTTGTACCGTACCTTGATATAAACCACTGAATAAATACTTGAATAATCCCTTCAAAAGTCCCAAGATAGACACAAAATATCCCAACGCCAAGACCTACATCCCAAGATCTTTTGGCAAATAACCAAGGATTGGTAAATATCTGCGTACATCGTAATGAGGCAGATGGTGGTGTGTGTTATCGAGAGCTGACATCAAGGCGTATATGTGACACAATAAGTAGACTTTTACGAATGTCGGCCTGGTTTTTGTATGCAATTGAAAACTGCGGTTTCGGTTTCGCAGTAGCTCAGCAGAGCCTTCAGGAAGGCTTGCCACAGCCCACGGGTTAACTGGATGGACTATGACAAGGAATTCCTGAATAAGAATTGAAGAAGGTAGTCTATAAAGAGTGTTGACCAAGAAATTAATGAAGGGCGTGGAATGAAATCAAATTTAAGGAACATCTACAAGAAATAAAGATTTATAAATATATATAAAAGACGACGTATACAAAAGATGGAAACGTGATATAGAAAGATATATTATAATAGAAAATAATCAGTATTAAGATACACATCATTCAGGAGGAAACTGCATACATGGAAATGAATAAGGTAAACAAGAAGGAGGAAAAGAACCATGAGTGACAGAGAAACACAAAAACACAAATCAACAAAATATAATTATAAAACACAACTAAAACACACACACCCACCCACACACAAACACACACACACAGACACACACACAAACACATACACAAACACACACATCGCACACAACACACACACACACACACACACACACACACAACTCACACACACACACACACACACACACACACACACACACACACACAACACACACACACACACACACACACACACACACACACACACACCCCACACACACACACACACACACACACACACACACACACACACACACACACACACACACCACACACACACACACACACACACACACACACACACACACACACACAACACACACACACACACACACAACACACACACACACACACACACACACACACACACACACACACACACACACACACACTAACACACACCCTCATGAAACAAAGGAACACCCGATGATCAAAAACACACAAAAACGAGAACAAAAGTCTCACAACAGCAAAACAAACACCATAAAAAAAGACCACAACAACAACAAAACAACAGGGATATATGAGAAAGGTGAGACAGCGATACAGGTGAATATATGAGGGGAGAAAAAAATGGAAACAAAACTAAAACACATCCAGAAATAAAGATAGATAGCTAATGGTTAATTAATAAATAATTAATTAATCATGGGGAACACTCGTTGGAGGGAGCGCCGCATCGCCAATCCTGAAGAGCATCCTACCATCCTACTCCGACCTGTATAGTCTAGTACTCTTAAAAGTTCAAATATGGGGGACCAATAATGGCCCAGATCTAACTCCAAGCTGTACAACTCTTAAAAGTTCCAAGATGAATGACCAACCATGGTCCAGATCTAACTCCAAGCTCTATTCCCCGTAAAATTTCCAAGATGTTTGACCAACCACATCTAAGGATCTTACTAAAAGGCTTACCCTTAAAAGTTGCAAGTAATGAGGACCAAAATGGACCGTTCCCAAATTGTGCACCTATCAATGCCCAGATCCAACTCCCACATATTTGTTTATAGGAGGAAAAATTTTTTCCCCTGAAACTGCGGGAGAAAATAATTTTTAGTGCCACCAGGCGGGAATGTGAAAAAAAAACGATGATCTTACAAAATTTGGGTGAAAATACATTAACATAAAGGTTGTAAAAAAATCTGATCGGCTTATACAAATTTTAACCAAACGATTGGGTTGAGGTAGGTTTGTGGTGGGTTTTGAAATAGCTGGGGCAAAGGGGAGCAAGCGCTTGCGAGAGACGGTTGGGGGAAATTTCAAGGGGGCCAACATGGGATTTTGTCCAAGATTAGACGGGATTATTCATGTATTATGCAGTGTTTTTTGAAGGAAGATGGGTTTTCCGTTTTTCCCGTACTGATAAAAACCCACTGAATAAAAACTTAAATAACCCCTTAAAAACCCCCAAGATAGAACAAAAACCCCAAGCCAAGCCCAACCCCAAATCTTTTGGAAAAAAAACCGGGGTTGGTAAATATCGCGTAATGTAATGAGGAGATGGTGGTGGGGTTTTTATCAGAGCTGCATCAAGGGTTTGTGACACAAAAAGTGACTTTTACGAATGCGGCAGGGTTTTTTGATGCAATTGAAAACTGGGGTTTTCGGTTTCGAGTAGCTCAGCGGGCCTTCAGGAGGCTTACAAAGCCACGGGAAAAGGGATTGACTATGAAAGGGAAAATTCGAATAAGAATTGAAGAAGGTATCTATAAAGAGTGTTGCCCAAGAAATTAATAAAGGGGCGTGGAATGAAATAAAATTTAAGGAAATTACAAGAAAAAAATTTAAAAATTATAAAAAAGACGACGTATAAAAAAAGATGGAAAAACGTGATATAGAAAGAATTTTATAATAAAAAAATAATCAGTATTAAGATACAATCATCAAAAACTGCATCAGGAAATGAATAAGGTAAACAAGAAGGAGGAAAAGAACCGTGAGTGACAGAGAAACACAAAAACACAAATCAACAAAAATAATTATAAAACACAACTAAAACACCCCAACCCACCACACACAAACACAACACACAGCACACACCAAAACATACACAAACACACACATCGCACACAACAACACACCAACACAACAACACAACACACACACACCCACACACCACACGTACACACAAAACCACACACAACAAAAACACAAAACTTACACCACAAAACACCCACACACAGACACACCACACACCACCACACACCCAACCACACACACACACCCAAACACACACACACAACAATTCACAAACCCCCAACACCAACCCCCACACACACACACACACCCCACACACAAAAACCACCACACACACAAAAACACACACACACACAACACACACACACACACACACACCACACACACACCCCTCACACACCAAACACCACAAACACACACCCTCATGAAAAAAAGGAACACCGAGATCAAAAACACACAAAAACGAGAACAAAAGTTCATTACAGCAAAAAAAAAACCAAAAAAAAAAAGCCCACAACACAACAAAACAACGGGGAATATGAGAAAGGTGAGACAGCGATACAGGGAATATAGGGGGGGAAAAAAAAGGAAACAAAACTAAAACCATCCAAAAATAAAGATAGATAGCTAGGAAAAATAAATAATTAATTAATCAGGGGGAAACACTCGTTGGAAGGAGCGCCGAATCGCCAACCCTAAAGAGGATCCCCCCAATCCTACCCCGACCTGTATAGTCTATACTTTTAAAAAAGTTCAAAATGGGGACAAAAATGGCCCAGATCTAACCCCAAAAGCTGACAACTCTAAAATTTCCCAAGGAATGACCAACCATGGCCCAGATCTAACTCCAAGCTCTTTTACCCTAAAAGTTCCAAGATGTTTTGCCCAACCATATCTAAGGATCTTACTCCAAGCGTTCTACCTTAAAGTGCAAGAAATGACGGACCAAATATGGACCAGATTCCAATTGATGCACTATCAATGACCAGACCAACTCCCACATATTTGTTTTATATGGGGGGATAAAAATTTTTATCCCTGAAACTGGGGAGAAATAAATTTTTTAGTCCACCAGTGCGGGAAATGTGAGAAAAAAGTGATCATTACAAAATTTGGATGCAAAACCAACAAAAGGTTGTAGAAATTTGCACCGGCATTAATCTAATTTAACCAAAGTTTTGGGGTTTGAGGAGGGGGTGGTTGGGATTTAAAATAGGGGGGAAAGGGTAGCAAGTCGTTTGCGAGAGACGGTTGAGGTAAAATTCAAGGGTGCACACTTTGGGTTTTTGCCCAAGATTTAACGGGATTTTTAATGTATTTATGCAGCGTTTATCTGAAGGTAAGCATGGGTTCGTTGTACCGTACTTGATATAAACCACTGAAAAAATATTTGAATAACCCCTTCAAAAGTCCCAAGATAGACACAAAATACCCCAACGCCAAACCTACATCCCCCGTTTTTGGCAAAAAAAAACCAAAGGTTTGGTAAATACTGCGTACACGTAAGAGGCAGATGGTGGTGTGTGTTACGAGAGCTGACATAAAGGCGTTATGTGACACAAAAAAGTAGACTTTTACAAAGTCGGCCGGTTTTTGAGAAATAAAAAACTGCGGTTTGGGTTTTCGCAGTAGCTAGCAGACCTTCAGGAAGGTTTCCCACAGCCCAGGGTTAAATGGATGGACATGAAAGGGAAATTTCCCTGAAAAAGAATGAAGAAGAGTCTTAAAGAGTTTTGACCAAAAAATAATGAAGGGCGGGGAAGAAATCAAATTTAAGGAACATCTATAAGAAATAAAGATTTATAAATATATATAAAAGACGACGTATACAAAAGATGGAAAACGTGATATAGAAAGATATATTAATGAAAATAATCAGTATTAAGATACACATCATTCAGGAGGAAACTGCATACATGGAAAAGAATAAGGTAAACCAAAAAAGAGGAAAAAAACCATGAGTGACAGAGAAAAAACAAAAACACAAATCAACAAAATTTAATTTTTAAAACACAACTAAAACACACACACCCACCCACCCCACAAACACACCACACAGACACACACACAAACACATACACAAAAACACACATACACACACACACACACACACCACAACACACACACACACACACACACACACACCACACACACACACCAACACACACAAAAACACAAAAAACCCCACAAAACACACCACACACACACACCACACACCACCCCACACACACAACCACACAACCACACACACACACACCACACACACACACACACACACACACACACACAACACACACACACACACCACACACACACACACACACACACACACACACACACACACACACACACACACACACACACACACACTCACACACACTAACACACACCCTCATGAAACAAAGGACAAACACCCGATAATCACAAACACACAAAAACAAAACAAAAGTCTCATTACGCAAAACAACACCATACAAAAAAAGACCACAACACAAACAAAAAACGGATATTATGAGAAAGGTGAGACAGCGATACAGGGAATATATGAGGAGAAAAAATGCAACAAACTAAAACACATCAGAAATAAAGATAGATAGCTAACTGGTTAATTAATAAATAATTAATTAATCATGGGAAAACTCGTTGGAAGGAGCGCCGCATCCGCAATCCTGAAAAGCATCCTACCATCCTACCTCCGACCTGACTAGTCTACTACTCTAAAAGTTCAAATATGGGGACCAGTAAATGCCCAATCTTACTCCAAGCTGTACACTCTTAAAGTTTCCAAGATGATGAACAACCAGGGTCCAAATCTAACTCCAAGCCTCTATTACCCGTAACAGTTGCCAAGATGATTGACCACCACATCTAAGGATCTACTCCAAGCTGCTCTAACCTTTAAATTGCAAGATATGACGGACCAAATATTGACCCAGTTCCATAATGATGCACACTATCAATGACCAGATCCACTCCCACATATTTGTTTATACTGGATGTAATTAAAATCTTATCCTGAACTGCGGGATCAAATCATATTTTTAGTGCACCATTGCGGGAATGTGGAAAAAACAGTGAGTCATTACAGAATTGGATGCAAATCACATCAACATCAAGGTTGTAAGCTAATCTGCATCCGCATTATATCTAATTGTAACCATACGTATTGGGTTGAGGTATGTTTGTGGTGTTTGGAGTTGAAAATAGCTTGGGCGAAGGGCAGCATCGCTTGCGTGAGACGGTTGAGGTGAATTCAAGGGTGCCACACATTGGATTTTGTCCCAAGATTTAGACGGATTATTCTGTATTTATGCAGGTCGTTTATAGAGGTAAGCATAGGTTCCGTTGTACGTACCTTGATATAACCCACTGAATAAATACTTGAATAATCCTTCAAAAGTCCCAAGATAGACACAAAATATCCCAACGCCAAGACTACATCCCAGATCTTTTGGCAAATAAACAGAGGATTGGTAAATATCTGCCGTAACATTTCGTAATGAGGTAGATGGTGGTGTGGGTTTATCGAGAGCTGACATCAAGGCGTATATGTGACCACAATAAGTAGACTTTCCGAATGTCGCCCTGGTTTTTGTATGCAATTGAAAACTGCGTTTTCGGGTTCGCAGTAGCTCAGCAGCGCCTTCAGTAAGGCTTTGTCACAGCCCCACGGGGTTACTGGATTGACTATGACAAGGAAGTCCTGAATACGATTGAAAGAAGGTGTCTATAAAGAGTGTTGAACAAGAAATTAATGAAGGGCGTGGAATGAATCAATTTTAAGAACATCTCCAAGAATAAAGATTTATAAATATATATAAAAGATGACGTATACAAAAGATGGAAACGTGATATAGAAAGATATATTATAAATAGAAAAATAATCAGTTTAGATAACATCATTCAAGAGGAAACTGCATACATGTAAATGAATAGGTAAACCAAGAAGGAGGAAAGAACCTATGAGTGACAGAGAAACACAAAACACAAATGCACAAAATATAATTATAAAACACAACTAAAACACACACCCCACCCACACGACACAACACACACAACAGACACACAAACAAACCCTACACAAACACACACATCGTACACAACACACAACGACACACCACACACCACACACACACACACACACAACACCCAACACTTACAACACACAAACACACACACACACACAATACACACCGCAAACACACACACACACACACCACACACACCACACACACACACACAAACAACTCACACACGACACCTCACACACAACAACACACACCACCACACACACACACACACACACAGACAACACACACACACACAGACACACACACACACAACACACACGCCCACACACACACACAACACACACACATCACACACACACACACACACACACACACACTAACCACACCCGCATGAAACAATGACCCGATGATCAAACACACAAAAACGAGAACAAAAGTCTCATTACAGCAAAACCAACACATAAAAAAAAGACCAAAACAACAACAAAAACACAGGATATATGAGAAAGGTGAACAGCGATACAGTTGAAATATTGAGGGGAGAAAAAAATGGAAACAAAACTAAACACATCCGAACTAACGAATAGATAGCTAATGGTTAATTATAATAATTATTTATCATGGTAACACTCGTTTGGAGGGAGCCCGCATCGCCAATCCTGAGGAGCATCCTACCATCCTACTTTCCGACCTTAATAGTCTACTTATTCTTAAAAGATCAAATATGGGGGACATAATGCCCAGATCTAACCTCCCAAGCTGTACAACTCTAAAGTTTCCAAGATGAATGAACCAACATGGTCCAGATCGAACTCCAAGCCTCTATTACCCGTAAAAGTTTCCAAGATGATTGACGCAACCACATCTAAGGATCTTACTCCCCACTGCTCTAAACCCTTAAAAGTGTGCAAGATATGACGGACCAAATATGGACCATATTCAATATATGCACCTATCAATGACCAGATCCAACTCCCACATATTTTTGGTTTTTTTATACTGGAGATAATAATTCTTACCCTGAAACTGCGGGAGCAAATAAATTTTTAGTGCCACCATGGCGGGAATGTGATAAAAACGATGATCATTACAAGATGGATGCAAATCACATCGAAGCATCAAGGTTTGTAGAAAATTCTGCATCCGCATTATATCTAATTTTAACCCAAACGTATTGTTGAGGTATGGTTGTGGTTGGGAGTTGAAATAGCTGGGGCGAAGGCAGCAGTCGCTTGCGAGAGACGGTTGGAGGTGATTCAGGGTTCCACACATTGGTATTTTTACCGAAGATTTAAGACGGATTATTCATGTAGTTATGCAGTCGTTTATCTGAAGGTTAAGCATAGGTTTCCGTTGTACCGTACCTTGATATAAACCACTGAATAAATGCTTGAATATTCCTTCAAAGTCCCAAGATATGACACAAAAATAACTCCCAACGGCCAAGACCTCATCCCAGATATTTTGGCAAATAACCAAGGTTGTAAATATCTGCGTACATCGTAATGAGGGCAAGAATGGTGGTGTGTGTTTCGAGAGCTGACCATCAAGGCGTATATGTGACACAATAAGTAGACTTTTACGAATGTCGGCCCAGTTTTTGTATTCAATTGAAAACTGCGGTTCGTTCGCAAGTCCTCAGCAGAGCCTCTAGAAAGGCTTGCCACAGCCCACGGTTAACTGGATTAATGGACTATGACAAGGAATTCCTGATAAGAATTTGAAGAAGGTATCCTATAAGAGTGTGACCTATGAATTAATGAAGGTCGTGAATGAAATCAAATTTAAGAACAAATACAAGAATAAAGATTATAAATATATATAAAATACGACGTATACAAAAGATGGAAACGTGATATAGAAAGATAATTATAATAGAAATAATAGTATTAAGATACACTCATTCAGGTCATGGGAGGAAACTGCATACATGGAAATGAATAAGGTAGCAAGAGGAGGAAAAGAAACCATGAGTGACAGAGAAACACAAAACACATATCAAGCAAAATATTAATTATAAACACAACTAAAACCACACACACCCACCCCACACAATACACACACCAGACACCACACAAACACAATACACAAAAACACACATCGCACACAACACACACCACACACCCACACCACACACACACACACACACACACACGTTACACGCACACACCCACACCACTACACTTACAACATCAACAAACACACACACACACATACACACACCACACATAAGGGCACACACACACACACACACACCACACACACAGACACACAAACACACACACACACACAACTCACACAACACACACACGCACACACACACTCCACACAAAACACACACACACACACACACACACACACACACACACACACCCATCCACACACCACACACAACACACACACACCACACACACACACACACGACACACACACACACCACACACATACACTAACACACACCCTCATGAAACAAAGAACACCCGATGGGATCAAAACACACAAAAACGAGAAACAAAAGTCTCCTTACAGCAACAACACCGTCAAAAAAGACCACAACAACAACAAACAACAGGATAATATGAGAAAGGTGAGACAGCGCTACAGGTGAATTATGTGGGGAGAAAAAAATGGAAACAAACTAAAACACATCCAGAAATAAGATAGATAGCTATTGGGTTAATTAATAATAATTAATTAATCATGGAACACTCGTTGGAAGGAGCGCCGAACGACCAATCCTGAAGAGCATCCCTACCTCCTACTCCGACCTGTATAGTCTACTACTCTTAAAAGTTCAAATATGGGGGACCAATAATGGCCCAGATCTAACTCCAAGCTGTACAACTCTTAAAAGTTCCAAGATGAATGACCAACCATGGTCCAGATCTAACTCCAAGCTCTATTACCCGTAAAAGTTCCATGACCAACCACATCTAAGGATCTTACTCCAAGCTGTTCTACCCTTAAAAGTTGCAAGATAATGACGGACCAAATATGGACCAGATTCCAATATGATGCACCTATCAATGACCAGATCCAACTCCCACATATTTGTTTTATACTGGAGGATAATAATTCTTATCCCTGAAACTGCGGGAGCAAATCAATTTTTAGTGCCACCAGTGCAGGAATGTGAGAAAAACGATGATCATTACAGAATTGGATGCAAATCACATCAACATCAAGGTTGTAGAGATCTGCATCCGACATTATATCTAATTTTAACCCAAACGTATTGGGTTGAGGTATGGTTGTGGTTGGGAGTTGAAATAGCTGGGGCGAAGGGCAGCAAGTCGCTTGCGAGAGACGGTTGAGGTGAATTCAAGGGTGCCACACATTGGGATTTTGTCCCAAGATTTAGACGGGATTATTCATGTATTTATGCAGTCGTTTATCTGAAGGTAAGCATAGGTTCCGTTGTACCGTACCTTGATATAAACCACTGAATAAATACTTGAATAATCCCTTCAAAAGTCCCAAGATAGACACAAAATATTCCAACGCCAAGACCTACATCCCAAGATCTTTTGGCAAATAACCAAGGATTGGTAAATATCTGCGTACATCGTAATGAGGCAGATGGTGGTGTGTGTTATCGAGAGCTGACATCAAGGCGTATATGTGACACAATAAGTAGACTTTTACGAATGTCGGCCTGGTTTTTGTATGCAATTGAAACTGCGGTTTCGGTTTCGCAGTAGCTCAGCAGAGCCTTCAGAAAGGCTTGCCACAGCCCACGGGTTAACTGATGGACTATGACAAGGAATTCCTGAATAAGAATTGAAGAAGGTGATAGTTTACCATAAGAAGG
>JACEEZ010007260.1:0-52151 GCA_016584305.1 Chionoecetes opilio
AAATTTGAAATTTAAAATTTTTTTTATATTTAAACAAAATTTAAAAATTTTTTTTCCAAATTTTTTTTGAAATTTTTTTTTTAAAAAAGTTTTTTTTAATGTTTTTAAATTTTTGAAGGGTAAAAATGGAAATTGAATTTTATTTTTTTTATGGAAATTAAAAGTGTTTTGTTGTTTTTTTTAAAATTTTATTTTAAAAAATTTAAATTTTATAAAATTTTTAGCCTAAGTGTCTTTATATTTTTCTGTTTTTCATAGTTTTTCTTTTTTAGGATTTTTTTTTAAAAAATTTACCTTTTAATTTTAATAAAAAAATTTTTTTTTAAATTTTTTGTTTTGGGGGGTTTTCCAAAATTTTAAATTTTTTTTTTTTAAATTTTACATTAGTTTTAAAAGTAAAATGGGTAATATTCTTTATTGTGATATGGTTTTTCAAGGGTTTTTTTATTTCTTGTAAACTTTTTTATTTCCAATTTTTACAATTTATAAAACAAAATGTATTTTTTTTTATTTTTTATTTATGAATTTTTTTTTTCAAATTTAATTTTTTTACTTTTAAAAAGCTTTTTTTAATTTCTCAACATTTTAAAAAAATTTTAAAAAATTTATTTTTTTTAAAATTTTGTATCAATTTTTTCTTAAAAAAATTTTTTCTTTTTAATTTTTAAGCAAAAATGTGAATTTTCATTTTGCATTTTACACCCTTTTTTTTCAATTTATAGCTAAAAAATTTTTTTTAAAAATTTTGGGATTTTTAAACTTAAAACAACGTTTTTTTTGTTTTTTAAAAATTTTTTGAAAGCCCAAAAAATGCGAAAAATTTCATTTTTCTTTTAAAAATTCAAATTGATAATATTTTTTTTGAAATTTATTTAAAATTTTACTTAAAAAAGTTTTTTCATTTTTAATATTTTTTTTTAAAAATGTGAAAATTTCTTATTTTAGTGTTTATTAAAAGAAATTAAATTGGAAAATGTTTTTTCTTTAAAATTGTTTTTTAAAAGAAGTTTTTAGGGTTTGAATTATTTTTTAAAATTTTTTTTTTTTTTTTTTTTTTTCCCTTTTTTTTTATTCATTAAAAAGGTTTATTTTGATAATTTTAAAATGTGTTCTTTTCAGTTTTGGTTTCGGGGAATGCGTTTTTTAAATGAAGTATAAAACCTTTTTTAAAAACCCTATAAATTTTAAAATTTTTAACTATTAAAAGGGAAAAAAAGGTTTTTTTTTAAAGGTATATTCCTTTTTATATTTCCCTTTTTAAATGGGTTTTTTGATTAAAGAAGAGTTTTTTTTATTATTGTATAAACCCAAAAGTAGTTTTTTTAATTTTTACTATTTTTTTTTATTTTAATTTTTTCCTAAATTTTTTTAAAACACTTTTTTTTAAAAAAACCAAAATTTCATTGATTAAGCTTTAAAAAAATAAAAGTTTTTTTTGGTTGGTATTTTTTTTTTTTTAAAATTTTTTTAAATTTTTTTTGTATTTAAAAGAGTTTTTTTTATTAACCCCTAAAAAATTTTTTCAATTTTTTCTAGTTATATTTTTGGTTTCCCTTTTTTTTTTTAAAAAATTTTTCCCCTAATAGAATTCATTAGCTTTAAAAGAGAAAATTTTTTGAAAAATATTAAGATTTTTCATAATTTTTTGTAAATTTAAGTAAATCAATTTGTTTTACGTATATTCATCCCCAAAAAATTTTGGGTTTTAAATTTTGCTTTTGGGGATATATTTTTTCTTAAAATTGGAAAAAAAACCCCTTTTAGAATTTTCACCTATAAATAGTTTTTTAAATTTAAACTTTTAAATAAAATAAAATTTTTTTTTTAAAATAATTTCAAGTTTTTTTCATAGTTTTTTAAAAAGTAGGTTATTTTTATATAAGTTTTTTCTTTTTATTTTCCCCCAAAAAGTAGGTTTTAAAATTTAGTTTTATATATAAGCGTTTTTAAAAACTAAAAAATTTTTTTTAAATATTTTGCATAAATATTTTCTTTTTCTAAAATGAAGATAAATTTTTTTATTTTTTAAATTTTTTTGCTTTTTTATATTTTTGAAAGTAGGGTTTTTTTTTAAAAGGTTTTTTCACTTTCTAAAACCCCAAATGTGTTTTTTTAATAATTTTAAGGGACGTATTATGCTTTTTCCTAAATGAGTTTCCTTTTTTTAAAAATTTTTAAAAGAGTTAATTACTTCTAAAATGAAAAAAATTTTTTTTTGATATCTATAGAAACTTTTTTTATATTTTTAAAAGTGTTTTTGTTATAAATATTTTACTTTCTTTTTTCCCAAAAATTGGTTTTAATTTATTTCTATTTATTTGTATAAAATTTTTTCCCAAAAATTTTTTAAATTTTTTTTAGTTTTCCCCATGAGTTACATTCTTAATTTTAATGGGGTAAGAGGTTATTTTTAGTAATACGGTAGAAAGGGTTTTTATGTTTTTTAAATTTGGTTTTTTTAAAAAAGTTTTTCTTTATTTATTTATAACCCAAAAAAAAAATTTTTAAAATTTTTTTCTAAAAAAATATTTTAGTTTTTCCCAAAATTGAAGTTAAAATCCTCTTTTTTAAAAAAAATTTTTTAAAAATTAAACCTTAAGGTTTTTAAAAAAAATAAAATTTTTTTTTTAAAATGGGATTTAACGTTTTTTAATTTTTTTTTATTTGGTTTTTAAATTAAAATTTTATTTTCCATTCTTAAACCCCCAAAAAGTATTTTTCAAAATTTAGCTATTACGGGGTATATATTGTTTCCTACAAATTGAAAATAAAATCTTTTTGTAAATTTGGGACCTAAATAGTTAAATTTCTTGCTATTAAAAAAGAAAGTAAAGGGTTTAATTTTATGGTATAAAGGGGTTTTTTTTTTTTCTTAAACTTTTTTAAAAAATTTTTTTTTTTTTTTATACATAAAAAAATTTTTTTTTAATTTTTGTTTTTATTTTTTTTTTTAAAATTAAAAAAATTTTTTTTTTAAATTCCCTATAATACTTACATTACATTAACTTTAAAGAAGAGTAAGAGGGTTTTTTATTTTATATAAATTTCAACGTTTTTATAGTTTCTTTAACTGTAGGTTATTGTATTATACAAATAGTTTTTCTATTTATTGCTATAAACCCAAAATTGGGTTTTTGATTTTAGCTATTTGGGATATAAATTTTTTTTTAAAATTAAATTCTTTTTTAAATTTTCACCTTTAAATATTACATTAATTAAAAAAAAAGAAAATTTTTTTATTTTTAAAAAATTCAACGTTTTTCATAGTTTCTTTTTTTGTATTTATTTTTATCATATTTCTTACCTAAAAGTATCCCCTAAAAAATAGTTTTTAATGATAAGCTTTTTTCTGATAAATTTTCTTTTTTAAAAATTCAATATAAAATTTTTTAAATAATTTACCCATAATAGTTAATTAAATTAATTTGTAAAAGAAAAAAAGGGTTTTTATTTTTTTAACATATATTGAATTTCAATTTTTCTTTAAAATTGCGTTATTTTAAAAAATTTTGTTTTATTATTATATTGGGAAAAAATTTGGGGTTTTTTTACAAAATTAATTTTAAAAATTTTTTTTTTCCCTTAAAATTAAAAATTTTTTGAATTTTTATAAAGATTTAAATTTTAATTTAAATAAAAGGGTGAGGTTTTTTTATTTTATACGTATTTAATTTTTCATAGTTTTTTTAAAAGTATTATTTTAAAAAAAGTTTTCATATTTGCTATAAACCCCTAAAGTGTTTTTTTGAATTATATTTTCTGATATCTGTTTCCCAAATTAAATTAAAATTTTTCCCCTTTTTTTAATAATTTCCCTTTTTATTATTTGAAATTTTTTAAAAAAAGATTTTTTTTTTTTAATTTGTATTTGGGAAAATTTTCAATTTCTTTAAATTTTCTTATTTATTTACAAATTTTACTTAGATATTCATAAAAATAAATATTTTTCCCAAATTTTTCTTTTCAGGGGTTTTTTTTTTTAAAAAAAAATTTCTTTTTATTACTAAAAAAGCTTTTTTTTTAAAAAACTATATTTTACAAAAATTAAAAGCTTAAAAAATGTATTTTTTTTAAAATTTTAAATCATTTTTTTTAAAGTTTTTTGTATTTTAAGTATTTTTCCAAAAAAAAATTCTTATTCAGCCTTTTTTAAAAATTTTTTAAAAATTATGGTTTTAAAAAATTTTTTTTTTAATAAATTAATTATTTTTATTTTCCCTTAAAAAAAGGTTTTCAATGTTTTAATTTTTTTAAAGTAAAAAAGGTATATAAATTATTTAGATTTTAAAATTTTTTTACTTAATGGTTTAAAAAAAAGATTTTTTTAAATTTATATATTTTTTTCCTAAAAAAAATTTTTTTTTGGTTTTAAAAATTTTTTTTATTTTTAAAAAAAAGAAAATTACATTTTTCACCCCTTTTTTTTTAAAAGAAATTTAAAAATTTAATTAAAAGGGTTTTTAAAATTTTTTTAAACTTTTTTAAAAATTTTTAAATTTTAATTTTAAAAAAATTTTTTTATTGTTTTTTTTTTTTTTTCTTAATTGAGGGGTTTTTTTAATGAAAATTTTCCCTTATAATTTTACCCTAAATTTTCATTAATATTTTTTTTATTTTTTAAATTTTTCCTAAAAATTTAAAAAAAATTTTTTTTAAAAATTTTTACCAAGGCTTTAAAATTAAAATAATAAAAAAAAAATTATTTTTTTGTATTAAGGGAATTTTTAATTTTTTTTCATTTTCTTTTAAAAACATTTTAATTTTTGTTTTTTACTTTTAAAAAGCAAAAACATAAAAAAGGGTTTTTTTAAAATTTCATTTTATAAAATTTTTTTTCAAAATTTATTATTTTTTTATTCTTTAAAAAACTTTTTTTTTTAAAATTTTTTCAAAAAATTAAATTAAAAATTTTTTTTTTAAATTTAAATCAAAATTAAAAAAATTTTTTGAAAAAAAAAATTTTTTTTTGAAGGGTAAATAATTGAAATTTTATTTTCCCCCTTTTAAATATAATTTTTCAATGTTTTCAAAAAATTTTTTTTTTTCATAAATTTAGGTTTCTTTTAACTTAAAACAAAATTTTTTTTTGTTTTTGTATTTTTGGGAAAAAAGCGTTTAATTTTCCCAATTTTCCAAATAATTTTTTAAACCCATGAGCTTAAAATAGTTTTTTAAAATTTTTTTGAATTTTTTTTAAAAAAATTTTTTAAGGGTTTTTTTATTTTTTTAAGGCTAAAAAAGGGAAAAATTTTTTACCCCTTTTTTTTATAAAATAAAATGTTTTTATTTTGTTTTGGGAAAAATTCTTTTTTCTATTAAACAAAAATTTTTTTTAAAAATTTTTAAATTTTTTTGGGTTTTTTCATATTTTTTAAATTTTTTTTATTTTTATTAAAGAAGGAATTTTCCCTTTTTTAAAGTTTTCCCAATTTTTTTTATATTTTGTAGTTTTTCTATATATTGCTTTTTCCCCCAAAAAGATGTTAAAAATTTTTTAATAATTTCATATAATAAAAAAAGGGTATTTTAAAAAAAATGGGTTATTTTTTTTGAATAAGGTTTTCAATGTTTTTAAATTTTTAAAATAGGTTTTTTTATATAAAATATTTTACTTTTTTAACTTAAACCCTGTAGGGTTTTTAAATTTTTTATTTATTTTATTGCTTTTTCCCCCAAAATTGGTAAAATTTTTTTTGAAAATTTTTTTCCCTAAGATTAATTAATTTTTAAAAATAGATTATTTTTTGTAATTAAATAATTTTTTGGTTTTTTTTTTTTTAAAATGAGGTTTTATATATAAAAATTTAATATATTTGTATAAAAATAAAAAAGTTTTTTAAATTTTGGTTTTTTTTATAAAATGTTTTCCCACAAAATTGTATAAACCTTTTTTAGTAATTTGCCCTATGAAATTAAATTTTCAAAAAAAATAATTTTTTTTTGGGAAAAAATTTGAAACTTTTTTTAGTTTTCTTGTAAATGGGGTTTTTTTATAATAAGTATTTAATTCAATTTTTCCCCCAAAAGTCGTTTTTTAAAATTTTAGTAGTTTTCTTTTTTTTTTTTCCCAAAAAATTTTTTAAAAAGTAAAAAAAATCCCTTTTTTTTAAAAAAGCAAAAACTTTTTTAATTAATTTAAAAAAAAGTAAAGGTTTTTTTTGTATTAATGAAAAAATTTTTTTAAAAAAATTAAGTTTTTATTTTCCCCTTTTTTTTTTTTTGTAAACGTAGGTTTTTATTATTATTTACATTTATTGGTTTTTTAAAAAATTTATTTTTTGATATTTGCTTTTTTAATGGGTATAACTTTTTTTAAATAAAAAATCCTTTTTAAAAATTTCCCAAAGTTTTATTAAATAAATGGGTAAAGGTTTTTTATAGTGTTTGTAATTTAGCGTTTTTAAATATTTTTTACTTTTTTATTGTAAAAATAAAGTAGTTTTCTTTTTTTTCCCATCCCCAAAAAATATGTTTTTTTTTACATTAAAGATAAATTCTTTTTTTAAAATTAATAAAAATCCTCTTTTAGAAATTTTTATTAAGGTTTATTAATTTAAATATTAAAAAAAAAGGTAAATTTTTTTTTAATTTTTTTTATTCAAGGTTTTTTTTTTAAATTGCTTTTTTAAATAAAAGTAGTTTTTTTTTTTGCTATAAACCCCTAAAAAATAGTGTTTTCTGAATTATATTTAAAACTTTTAAATTTTTCCTAAAATTTTAAAAACCCTTTTTTGAAAAGAATTAATATTTTTTTTACATTAAACTTTTAAAAAGGGTAATATTTTTGGATATAACGTAATTTTACTTTTTCTATTTTTTAAAAAAATGTATTTACAAGGTTTTTTTCTTATATTGGGTTTTCCCAAAAAGTATGTTTTTTTTAATTTTTTCCCTAAATTTTTTTTCCCAAAATTTAAGGAAAAATTTTTTTTTAAAAAATTTTTTTTAAAGCTTCAATTCTTAAACTTTTGGAAAAGGGAAAGGGGGTTTTTTGTGTTAACGGGATTTTCAACTTTTTATAGTTTTTCAAATTTTGAGTTATTTTTATTTAAATGTTTTCTTTTATTTTAAAACCCCCCTTTTTTTTTTATTTTTGCTAGTTACATTAAATTTTTTTTTTAAAATTAAGTATAAAAATTTTTTAAAAATTTGCACCTTAATCTTAATTCTTAATTTAAATAAAAGGGGTTTTTTTTTTTAAAAATTTGAAAGGGTTTTTTATTTTTTTTTTTATTTTGGTTTTTTTTTAAATTGAATTTAAAATCCTTTTAAAACCCAAAAAATAGTGTTTTCAAAAATTAGATAAATTTTTTAAAATTTTTTTTAAAATTTGGGATAACCTTTTTTGAAAATTTTTCCCAAAAAGTTTAAATTGCTTTTTAAAAAAGAAAATTTTTTTTTAAACTAATTAAAATTTTTATAGTTTTTGTAAATTAACGTTTTTTAAATTTATTTTTCATCCTTTAAAACCCTTAAAAGTTTTTTAAATTTTTGCTATTTAAAAAAAATAGGGGTTTTTAAAAAATTTAATTTTTTAGAAATTTTCATATTTTTTAAAAATTGTTTAAATAGAAGATAAAATTATTTATTGTTAAAATAATTTAAAGGTTTTTTAAGTTTCTTTAAAAAGTGGTTTTGTTTTTACAATGGTTTTTTTATCCTTTTTTAAAATAAAATGATTTTTTAATAATTCTATTTATGAGATTTAAGTTTTTTTTTAAAATTTAATTTAAAAATTTTATAGTTTTTGACCCATTTATTAAAAAAGTTTTAAATAAAAAAATTTGGGTTTTTATTTTATTAAATTTTTTTTCAATTTTCTGTTTTTTTTTAAATGGGTTAAAATTTTTTAAAAATTTACTTATTACTTTAAAATTTTTTTTTTTTAAAAGATAAGTATTTATGTTATAACTTTTTCCTAAAAGTTTTCAACCTTTTTTTTTAAAAATTTTTAATATTAATTCTTAGCAAAAAATAAAATAAGATTAATTTTTTAAAGTATATTTTTTTCAACTTTTTGTTTTTTAAATCTTTTGTTTTTTCAATTTGTTTAACTTTCAAAATTTTAAAACCTTAAATTATTTTTTTTAAATTTTTTAAAATTTTTGTTTACTGTTTTTTTAAAAATTTAATATAAAAATTTTTTTTAAAAAATTTACCTAAATATTTTTCAAAATTAAACATTAAAAAATAAAGGTTTTTTTTAATAAGTATACAACTTTTTAAATATTTTCTTTAAACTTACTTTTGTATAAAAAAGGTTTAATTTAAATTTGTAAAACCCATAAAGTGGTTTTTGTTTTACTATTTAAAAAATTTTAAATTTTTTCCTACAAATTTTTTAAAACCCTTTTTTAAAAATTTTTTTTTTTCAAAAATTAAACTATTTAAAAGGATAAATTTTTTTTAATAACGGGATTTTATTTTTTTATATTTTTTAATTTTTATTTAATAAAGAGTTTTATTATTTTTTTAAACCCATAAAAAGGTTTTTTTTATATTTTAGGTTTTTATGGGAAAAAAATTTTTGTTTTTCCCAAAATTAAGTTAAAAATTTTTTTTGTTTTCATATAATAGCTTCCTTAATTAAGTTTAAATTTGATTATTTATTTATAAGGGGGTTAATTTTCATTAAATTTTTTAAAGTTGGTTATTGTATAATACAATATTTTTTCATATTTCCCATAAATCCAAATAATTTTTTTTTTAAATTTTCTATTACAATAAAAAAGTTTTTCAAAATTATATAAAAATTTTTTTGTTTTCCCCAAAATCAATAAAAAAACCTTTTTAGAAATAATTTATTTTTTTGTTAAAAAAATTGCAAATTTTTTAATTTTTGTAAAATGGTTTTTTTCAACGTATTTTTTTTACTTTTTTAAAAAAAAAGGGGTTTTTTAAAATTTTTCTATTTTTTTTATTAATTTTTTTCCTAAAATTAAAAAAAAACCTTTTTTTAAATAATTTACCCTTTTAAATTTTAAATTTCTTAAGCTAATAAAAAAAGATAAGGGGAATTTTTTTTTTATTAGGGATATTAACGTTTTTAAGTTTCCCATCTGTATTTTTGATATTAAAGTTTTTTTATTATTATTTATAAAAATAATGATTTTTGTTTAGATTATGGTTTTTCCCCTACAAAATTTAAGATAAATTTTTTTAGAAAATTTTCCCTAATAGCTTTCATTACATTAACATTAAATGGAAAATAAGAGGTTTTTTAGGATTAAAATAATTTCAACGTTTTTCATATTTCCTAAATTTTTTTGTATATATACAATTATTTTACTTTATTTCCCATAAACCCAAAAATTGTGTTTTCAATGTTTTTTACAAATTTAATGTTTTTTAAAATGAATATAAAATCCTCTTTTTAGAATAATTACAATTTTTTTCTTAATTTTAATAAAAAAAGGTATTTTTTTTTTGGGATTTTTTTTAAGTTTTTTTTTTTAAATTGGTTTTTTAATTTAAAAATTTTTCTTTTTGCTATAAACCCATAAAATAGTGTTTTCAATTATTGTATTTTCGTGATATAATTTCTTTTTTTAAAATTTTAAAATTTTTTTAAAATAATTTCATAAAATACTTAATAATTAAGCATTAAGGAAATAAAAGGGGTTTTTTAGGTTAAGTTTTGAACGTTTTTTTGTTTTTTTAAATGTCCAATTGTATAATAAAAATTTTTTTTATATATTGCTATAAAACCTAAAAATTAGTGTTTTTACATTTTTGGTATAAAACCCCCTTTTTTTAAAAAATTGGGTAAATTTTTTTAAATATTTACCCATAAATTTTAAAATAAGTTTATGAAAGTAAAGGGTTTTTATTGTTTTCTAATTTACGTTTTTATATTCCTTTTAAATTTTATTGTATAAACAAATTTTTTTTTGATAAACCCCAAAAGGGTTTTCAATGATATTAGCTATTTTATCAGATATATATAGCTGTTCCTACAAATTGAGCATAAAATCCTCTTTTTAGAATAATTTTGCACTGAAGGACCTTACATTAATCAATTAGCTATTGAATAGAAGAGTAAGAGGTTATTTATTGTGATATAACGTAATTGCAAGCGTTTTTCATATTTTCTTCTAAACTGTTCCGTTCTTGTATATATACACGTATTTTACTTATTATATTCCTATAACCCATAAAATATATTGTTTTCAATGATTTTAGCTAGTTAGCAATGATATATAGCTGTTTTTCCTACAAATTGAAGTATGAAAATCCTCTTTGTTAGCAAATTGGCACCTAATAAGTAGCTTAAATTACATTAAGCTATTAATAGAAGAGTATGAGGTTATTTATTGTCGATATAACGGTATATTGCATAGCGTTTTTCATAGTTTCTTCTAGAACTGTTGCGTTATTGTATAATATACAAGTAGTTTTACTTACTATATTCCTATAAATCCATAAAATATAGTGTTTTCATGATTTTAAGCTAGTTATCAAGATATATAGCTGTTTTCCGACAAATTGGAAGTAGAAATCCTCTCTTTAGAATAATTTGCCCTATAAGTAGCTACACTACATTAAGCTATTAAATGAAAAGTAGAGGTTTATTTATTGTGATTAACGGTATATTGCCAATCTTTTTCATAGTTTCTTGTAAACAGTAGCGTTATTGTATAACCTACAAGTAGTTTTTACTTATCATATTGCTATAAACCCATAAAATGTCGTGGTTTTCAATGATATTAGCTATTTATCGGTGATATATAGCTTTTCCTACAAATTAAGTTACCATTCTTTTTTTTGAATAATTTGCACCTCTAAGTACTTATTAGCATTAACTATAAATAGAAATTAGAGAGGTTTTTATTGTGATATAACGGTATATTGCAGCGTTTTTCCATAGTTTCCTATATTACATGTAGCGTTATTGTATATATACAGTATTTTTACTTATTATATTGCTATAACCCATAAAATGTAGTGTTTTCATGATTTTAGCTATTTATCAGTGATATATAGCTGTTTTCCTACAATTGAAGTTAAAATTCCTCTTTGTAATAGATTTGCACCTATAATTTAGCTTACATTACATTAAGCTATTAAAATGGAAGCGTAGAGGTTATTTATGTGATATAACGGTATATTGCCAAGCGTTTTTCTAGTTTCTACTAACTGTTGCGTTATTGTAGTATACAGAGTAGTTTACTTATTATATTCCTTATAAACCATAAAATTTGTTTTTCAATGATTTTAGCATAGTTATCAATGATATATAGCTGTTTTTCTAGAAATTGGAAAAGTATAAAATCTCTTTTAGAATAAATTTTTTTGTTAAACACCTATAGTAGCTTACATTACATTAAGCTATTAAAGAAGGTAAGTTGTTATTTATTGTGATTATAATGGGATATTGCAAGAGCGTTTTTCCATAGTTTCTTCTAGAACTGTAGCGCTATTAGTATATATCAAGTAGTTTTCTTTCCTATTGCTATAAACCCATAAAATGTAGTGTTTTTTCATATGATATCTACTATTTATCGGTGATATAAGCTGTTCTTTCCTACAAATTGAAGTATAAAAATCCTCTTTTAGAATCAATTTCACCTATAGTATCTTACATTACTTAGACTATTAAATAGAAAGTAAAGAGGTTATTTATTGTGATATAACCTGTATATTGCAAGCAGTGTTTCAGAGTTTTTGTAAACTGTCAGCGATATTGTAATATATGCAAGTATTTTACTTATCATAGTGCTATAACCCATAAAATGTAGTTTTTCATGATATTATCTATTTACCTGTGATATATAGGCTGTTTTCTACATTGAAGCTAAATGCTTCTTTTTAGAATATAGCAACTCTTAAGTAGCTTACATTCATTAAGCTATTAGAGAAGAGTAAGAGAGTTTGTATTGTGGGATATAAACGGTATATTGCAAAGCGTTTTTTCATAGTTTCTTCTAAACTGTAAAGTCGTTATTGTTATATACAGTCGTTTTACTCAATCCTATTGCTATAAAAACCCCCCTAAAAAAAAAAAACATTTTGTCGTGTTGTCATCATTTTAGCTACTTATCAGTGATATAGTAGCTGTTTTCCTTCAATTGAAGTTGATAAAATCCTTTTTTTAGAATAATTTGCACTTATAGTAGCTTTACATTCCCATTCGCTATTAAATAGAAGTTAGAGTTATTTATTGTGATATAGCGGTATATTGCAGCGTTTTTCATAGTTTTTTCTTGTAAACTGTACGTTATTTATATATAACAGTAGTTGTAAACTTATCATATTGACTATAAACCCCATAAAATGTAGTGTTTTTAATGATATTAGCTATTTTATCGGTGATATATAGCTGTTTTCCTACAAATTGAAGATAAAATCCTCTTTTTAGAAAAATTTTTGCACCTATAAGTAGCTACATTACATGAATCTATTAAATAAAAGAGTAGGAGGTTATTTATTTTGAGATAATTGTATATTGCAAGCTTTTTTTCATAGTTTCTTGTAACTGTAGCGTTATTGTATATATACAAGTAGTTTTACTTATGATATTGCTATAAACCCATAAAATGTAGTGTTTTCAATGATTTTAGCTAGTTATCAGTGAAGAGTTTTTTTTTCTACAAATTGAAGTAATTTCTTTTTTCTGTAGCTAAATAGCTTTATATTTGCTACAACTATATTTTACAAATTAATAGCTTAAAATATGTATTTTTTCCCCATGAAATTAGATATCAATTTTGAATCTTATAAACATTGTTTTTTTTTCAAGTATTTTAATGTATTTTTGAGAAGCCTACAAAAATTTCCAATTTGACATTATTCAGCACTTTTACATACCTATAATTTTACATATTATGAGCTTAAAAATATGTATTTTTTAAATTAATTTATATATCAATTTTATTCCTAACATTAACGTTTTTTTTTTTCAAGTGTTTGAAATGTATTTTTTGAAAAGCTAAAAAAATGTCGATATATAACATTATTCAGCACATTTACACAACTATATTTTACAATTTTATGAGCTTAAAACAATATTATTTTTCTTAAATTTATATATCAATTTTATTCCTAAAAACAAACGTTTTTCAAGTGTTTAAATGTATTTTGAAGGGCTTGAAAATGTTCGGAAAATTGACTTTATTTCAGCCCTTTTGTTGATAGAGAAATTCAAAATGGTGAATTATTGTTGTTTTCGTTAGAAATTGCTATTTAAACTAACTGGTAGCTTGATAATAGGAGTTTGAGACTCTATATTGTGAAGCAATTGTATATTATACGTGTTTTTCATAGTTTTTCTTCTATTTGTAGTGTTATTTTCATAATAGAAGGAATTTACCTTATGATAATGCTTTATATAACCCTCAAATGTGTTTTCTTTTCAAATGATTTTTAGCTAGTTATATCGGTGTTATTATCTGTTTTCCTCAAATTGAAGATACAATCCTTTTTTTTAGAATATTTGGCACCTATTAGCTTACATTACATTATGCTATAATAGAAGAGTGAATAGGTCTTTATTGTGATATAACGGTATATGCAAGCGTTTTTTCCATATTTTTCCTTGTAAACTGTAGCGTTTATTCTATATATACAAGTAGTTTTACTTATCATATTGCTATAAACACATAAATGTAGTGTTTTCAATTAATTTAGCTAGTTATCAGTGAGGATTGTTTCTTTTCTAAAATTTAAGTATATTTCTTTATATCTGAGCTAAATACTTTTATATTTGCTGCACAACTATATTTTACAAATAATAGTCTACAAATATGTATTTTTCATGAATTTAGATATCAATTTAATCTTAAAAAACAATGTTTTTTTCAAGTATTTTAGACTCTTTTGGAAGGCTAATAATGTCGAATTTGACATTATTCAGCACTTTTACACTAACTGATATTTTTACAATGTTATGAGCTAAAAATGATGTATGTTTCCATGAAATTTAGGTACCAATTTTTAATCCTTAAAAAAACAACGTTTTTCAAGTTGTTTTAAATATACTTTTTGAAAGCCTAAAAAATGTCGAAATTTGACTTTATTCAGCATATTTAAACACAACCTATATTTTAACAATAACTATGAGCTTAAGATATGTATTTTTCATGAAATTTATGTTCAATTTATTCTTCAAAACACGTTTTTTTTCAAGTGTTGGAATGTATTTTTGGAAGCTAAAAATGTCGAAAATCTGACATGTATTTAGCCCTTGTTTTTATAGAGCATTCAAAATGTGGATTATAGTTGTTTTCGTTAGATATTGCTATTTTTAAAAGTAGTGTAAGCTTATAATAGTAGTTTGAGACTCTATTGTGATAAATTTGTATATTATAACGTGTTTGTTCTCATAGTTTCTTCTTAATTGTATGTTATAATCATTATAGAAGGAATTTTACCTTATGATAATGCTTTATAACCTCAAAATGTAGCTTTTTCAATGATATTAGCTAGTTTATCGGTGGATATATAGCTGTTTTAAGTTCCTACAAATTGAAGTATAAAATCCTTTTTTTAGAATAGTTTGCACCTATAAGTAGCTTACATTACATTAAGCCTATTAAATAGTAAGAGTAAGAGAGGTTATTTATTGTGTATAACGGTATTTTGCTTGCGTGTTTCATAGTTTATTCTAAACTGTAGAGTTATTGTATATATAACAGAGTGTTTTAAACTCATAGATTGCTATAAACCTCCTAAAATGTGTGTTTTCAATGATTTTAGCTAGTTATCAGTGATATATATAGATGTTTTCCTACAAATTGAAGTATAATCCTTTTTTTTTAGAATATTTGCCCTATAGAAGCTTACAATTTACATTAAGCTATTAAATAAGAAGAGTAAGAGTTAGTATGTGATATACGGTAATTGCAAGCGTTTTTTCATAGTTTCTTGTAAACGTAGGCGTTATATACCAAGATATATACAAGTCTTTTAAACTTTCTTATTGCTATAAAACCCATAAAATTTGTAGTGTTTTCAATGATATAGCTATTTATTGGTGATATATAGTCGTTTTTCCCTACAAATTGAAGTATAAAAATCCTCTTTTAGAATATTTGCACCTATAAGTAGCTTACATTACATTAAGCTATTAAATGGAAGAGTAAGAGGTTCTTTATAGTGATATAAACGGTATAATGCAAGCGTTTTTCATAGTTTTCTTTCTAACTGTTGCGTTATTGTATATGTACAAGTAGTTTTACTTATTAATTATTCCTATAAACCCATAAAATATCGTGTTTTCAATGATTTTAGCTAGTTATCAATGATATATAGCTGTTTCCCTACAAATGAATATAAATCCTCTTTTTAGAATAATTTTGGACCTATAAGTAGCTACCATTACATTATAAGCTATTAATAAAGAGTAAGAGGTTATTTTATTGTTGATATAATGGGATATTGCAAGCGTTTTTTCATATTTTCTTCTAACTTAGCGTTATTGTATATATACAGTATTTTAACTATTCATATTGCTATAAAACGCATAAATGTAGTGGTTTTCAATGATATTAACTATTTATCGGTGATATATAGTTGTTTTTCCTACAAATTGAAGCATAAAAATCTTCTTGTAGAATAATTTTTCACCTAATAAGTGCTTACATTACATTTAAGCTATTATAGAGGAAGATTAAGAGGTTATTTATTGTGATATAACGTATAATTTTGCAAGCGTTTTTTATAGTTTCTTCATTTCTAAACTGTAGAGTTATTGTATATATACAAGTAGTTTTACTTATTATATTGCTATAAACCCATAAAATTGTAGTGTTTTTCAAATGATTTAGCTAGTTATCAGTGATATATAGCTGTTTTTCCTACAAATTGAAGTATAAAATCCTCTTTTTTAGAATAATTTGCACCATAAAGTTAGCTTAAAATTACATTTAAGCTATTTAAATAGAAGAGGAAGAGATTATTTATTGTGATATAACGTATATTGCAAGCTTTTTTCCATAGTTTCTTGTAAACTGTAGCGTTATTGTACGTATTTACTTGTATTTTTCTTATCCGTATTGCTTATAACACCCATAAAATGTAGTGTTTTCAAATGTTTTAGCTAGTTATCAGTGCTATATAGGCTGTTTTCCTACAATTGAGTAAAATTCCTCTTTTTAGTAGAAATAATTTGCAACCTATAAGTAGCTTACATTACATTAAGCTATAATAGAAGAGTAAGTCAAGGTTATTGTATTGTGATATAACGTATATGCAAGCGTTTTTCATAGTTTTTCTTGTACAACTGTAGCGGTTTATTGTTATATACAATAGTTTTAATTATCATATTGCTCTAAACCCATAAATGAGTGTTTTTTCAATGATTTTAAGCTATTTTATTTATCGGTGATATATAGCTGTTTTCCTACAAATTGAAGTATACAATCTTTTTTATTAAGAATAATTTGCACCCTATAAGTAGGTTACAATTACATTAAGCTATAAAAGACAGTAAAGGTTATTTTTGTGATATAATGGTATATATTGAAGCGTTTTTCATAGTTTTCTTGTAAACTGTAGCGTTATTGTATATATACAAGTAGTTTAACTTATCATATTTGCTATAACCTTAATGTAGGTTTTTCAATGTATTAGCTATTTTATCGGTAATATATAGCTGTTTTCCTACAAATTGAAGTATACAAATCCTTTTTTTTTTAACAATAATTTGCACGCTATAAGTACCTTACATTACATTAAGCTATTTATATAGCCGAGTCAAGAGGTTTATTTATTGTGATATAACGTATATTGCACGTTTTTCATAGTTTCTTGTAAACTGTAGCGTGATTGTATATATAAAGTAGTTTTAACCTTTATTATATTGCTATAAACAAAACCCATAAAATGTATTGTTTTCATGTATTCTACTAGTTATCAGTGGGGATTATAGAGCTGTTTTCCCCTACTAATTGAAGTATAAAATCCTCTTTTTAGAATAATATGATATGCCACCTATAAGTAGCTTACATTAACATTAACTATTAAATAGAAGAGTAAGAGGTTATTTGATTGTGATATAACGGTATAATTGCAGCATTTTTTCATCAGTTTCTTGTAAACTGTTGCGTTATTGTATATATACAAATAGTTTTACTTATCATATTGCTATAAACCCATAAGATGTACTGTTTTCATGATATTAGCTATATTTTCGGTGATTATAGGGCTGTTTTCCTAAAAATTGAAGTATAAAATCCTTTTTTTTTGAGAATAATTTGCACCTATGAAGTAGCTTACTTACATTAAGCTATTAAATAGAAGAGGTAAGAGTGTTTTTTATTGTGATATAACGGTATTTTGCCAGCGTTTTTCATATTTCTTCTAAACTGTAGGCGTTATTGTATATATACAAGTTAGTTTACCTTATTATATTTCTATTAAACCCATAAATGTAGTGTTTTCAATGATTTTAGCTATCTATCAGTGATATATAGCTGTTTTCCTACAAATTGAAGTATAAATCCTCTTTTTAGAATAATTTGGCACACTCTAAGTGCTTACTTACGTAAGCTATTAAATAGAAGAGTAAGAGGTTTTTATTGTTATTAACGGTATAGTTGCAACGTTTTTCATAGTTTGCTTTCTTGTAAACTGTAGGGTTATGTTATAATATACAAATAGTTTTACTTATCATATTGCCTATAACCCTAAAATGTAGTGTTTTTTCAATGATTTCAGCTGAAGAGTTTTTTTCTTCTACAAATTGGTATAATTACTTTATATCTTGTGGTAAATCAGCTTTTAATATTTGCTACAACTATATTTTTACAAAATTAATAGCCTAAAAATATGTATTTATTTCAATGTGAAATTTAGATATCAATTTTAATCTTAAAAACAATGTTTTTTTGCCAAGATTTTATGTATTTTTGCCACGCTAAATAATGTCGAAATTTGACATTATTCAGTACACTTTTACACACTATATTTTACAATGTTATGAGCTAAAAATATGTATTTTTCATGAAATTTTAGGTATCAATTGTTAATTTTAAAAAACAATGTTTTTTCAATGGTCTTAATTGTATTTTTTAAGGCCTTAAAACATGTCGAAATTTTTACAACAATTATTCAGCACGTTTTAGCACAACTATAAGTTAAATATTATGAGCTTAAAATAGGTATTTTTTCATGGAAATTTATGTACAATTTTATTTCCTCAAAAACAACGTTTTTTTCAAGTGTTTTATGTTATTTTGAAGTCTAAAAATGTCGAAAATTGACATTATTCAGAGCCCTTTTTTTTGAAGTGAAATTCCAAATGTTAAATTATAGTTGTTTTCCGTTAGAAATTGCTATTTTAAACTACTGTAGCTTATAATAGGAGTTTGAGATCTATATTGTGCTACAATTGTATAGTATACGTGTTTTTTCATAGTTGTCATTATTAAAAAAAAAATTGGTAGTGTTATATCATTAATGGAAAGGTATTTACCTTATGATAATGGCTTATAATAACCCTCAAAATGTGTTCTTTTCAATGATTTTTCTGCTAGTTATCGGTGATATATGAGCTGTTTTCCAAAATTGAAATTCTACAATCCTATTTTTTATTAGAATAATATGCACCTCTAAGTACTTACATTACATTAAGCTAATAATTGAGGAGTAAGAGGTTATTTATTGTGATATAAACGGTATATTGCTTGCGGTTTTCATAGTTCATTGTAAACTGTACGTTATTGTATATATACAAGTAGTTTTTTTTACTTATGCCTATTGCTATAAAACCCATAAAATGTAGTGTTTTCAATGATATTTAGCTATTTAATCGGTATATCTAGCTGTTTTCCTACAATTGGAAGTATAAAATCCTCTTTTTAGAATAATTTTGCAACCTATAAGTACCTTACCTTACATTAAGCTAGTACATAGAAGAGTAGGAGATTTATTTATTTTGATATAACGGTATATTGCAAGCGTTTTTCATAGTTTAATTCTAAAATGTGCGTTTATTGTATATATATAAGTTTGTTACTTTACTTATTATATTGCTATAAACACTAAAATGTAGTATTTCAATGATTTTAAGCATAAAAAAAGTTATCATTGTATAATACTGTTTTTTCCTAACAATTGAAGTATAAATACTCTTTTTTAAGAATAATTTGCACCTATAAAGTAGCTTACATTACATAAGCTATTAATACAAGAGTAAGAGGTTATTTATTGTTATATACGGTATAATTGCATGCGGTTTTTTTCAATAGTTTATTCTAAACTGTAGCGTTATTGTAATATTATACATTAGTTTAACTTATCATATTGCTATAAAACCCTAAAATGTAGTGTTTTCAATGATATTAGCTATTTATCGTGATAATAGCTGTTTTCCTACAAATGAAGTATAAAAATCCTCTTTAAATAATTTGGGGGCACCTAATAAGGTAGCTACATTACATTAGCTACTTAAATAGAAGAGTAAGAGGTTTTTATTGAATTTAACGGTTATGCAATCGTTTCATAGTTTCTTGTAAACTGTAGCGTTATTGTATATATACGAGTAGTTTACTTATCTTATTGCTATACACCCATAAAAATGTAGTGTTTTCAATGATTTAGTAGTTATCACAGAAGAGTTTTTTCTGCTAAAAACCAAATTGAAGTATATTTCCTATAATCCGTAGTAAATAAGCTGTTTATATGCTACAAACTATATTTACAAAATTAATAGCTAAAAATATGTATTTTCATGAAATTTACATATCAATTTAATCTTAAAAACAATGTTTTCAAGTATTTAATGTATTTTGAAAGGCTAAATAAATGTCGAATTTGACCTTAATCAGCACTTTACAAAACATATTTACCATGTTTTGAGCTAAAATAAGTATTTTTTCAGACTTTTGGTATCAATTTTAATCTTAAAAACAACGGTTTTTTCAAGTGTTTTAAGTATTTCTGAAGGGCTAGAAAAATGTCGAAAATGACATTATCCAGCCCTTTTTTTGATAGGAGAAAATTATAAATGGGAATTATAGGTTTTCGTTAGAAATTGCTATTTAAATCTGTAAGCTTATAAAGGAGTTTGAAGACTCTATATTGTGATACAATTGGGATTATACGTGTTTTCATAGTTCTCCTAATTGTAGTGTTATATCATAAATAGACGGGAATTTACCTTATGATAATGCCATTATACCTCAAAATGTGTTCTTTTCAATTGATTTTAGTATTTATCGAGGATATATAGCTGTTTTCCAACAAATTGAAGTATAAAACCCTCTTTTTAGAATAATTTGCACCTATTAAGAGCTTACATACATAAGCGATGTAAATAGAAGAGTAAGAGGTTTTTAAATGTGATATAACGGTATTATTGCAAGCGTTTTATAAGTTTCTTCTAAAACTGTAGCGTTATTGTATATATACAAGTAGTATACTATTAATGCTATCAAAACCATAACACTGTAGGTGTTTCCAGTTTTAGCTAGTTATCAGTGATATTAGCTGTTTTCCTACAAATTGAGTATAAAATCCTCTTTTTAGAATAATTTGCAACCTATAAGTAGCTTACATTACAGTAAGCTAATAAATGAAGGTAGAGGTTATTATTGTGATATAACGGTTTATGCAAGCGTTTTCACAGTTCTTGTAAACTGTTAGCGTTATTGTATATATACAAGTAGTTTACATATATTGCTTAAAGCCATAAAATGTAGTATTTTCAAGAATTAGCTATTTATCGGTAATTATAGCTGTTTTCCTCAAATTGAAGCATAAAATCCTCTTTTTAGCAATTAATTGCACCCGTACTAAGTAGCTTACATTACATTAAGCTATTATATAGACGAGTAAAGAGTTATTTATGGATATAACGGTATATTGCAGCGTTTTCTATAGTTTCTTCTAAACGTAGTGTTATTATATAATTACAAGTAGTGTTACTTATTATAATGCTATAAAACCCATAAAATGTAGGTTTTCATTGATGTTAGCTAGTATCAGGGATATATAGCTGTTTTCTACAAATTGAAGTATAAAATCCTCTTTTTAGAATAATTTGCAACTATAAGTAGCTTACATTAAATTAAGCTATTAAATAGAAGAGTAAGAGGTTATTTATGTTGATATAATCGGTATATTGCAGCGTTTTCATAGTTTCTGGATAAACTGTAGCGTTATTGTTAATACAAGTAGTTTTAATTGATCATAGTTGGCTTATAAACCATTAAAATGTAGTGTTTTCAATGATATCGCATTTATCGGTGAATATAGCTGTTTCCTACAAATTGAAAGTATACAAATCTTTTTTAGAATAATTTGCACCTATAGTATTAAAAATTACATTTAAGCTAATAAATAGAACAGTCGGAGGTATTGATTGTGATAAATTGTATATGCAGCGTTTTCCTAGTTTCTTGTTAACATGTAGCGTATTGTAATATATACATGTAGTTTAACTGATCATATTGCTATAAACCTTTAAAATGTAGTGTTTTCAATGATATTAGCTATTTATCGGTAATATATAGCTGTTTTCCTACAAATTGAAGTATAAATCCTTGTTTAGAATAAATTTGCACTATAAGTACCTTACATACATTAAGCATTATATAGAAGAGTAAGAGGGTATTTATTGTGATATAACGAGTATATTGCAAGCGTTTTTCTAGTTTCTTGTAAACCTGTAGCGTTATTGTATATATACAAGTAGTTTTACTTATTATATTGCTATAAACCCATAAAAATGTAGTGTTTTCAATGATCTAGCTAGTTATAGTGATACTAGAGCTGTTTTCTACTAATTGAAGTAAAAAAATCCTCTTTAGATTATAGCACAATATAAGTAGTACATTACATGAAGCTCTTAACATAGAAGAGTAAGAGGTTATGTTATTGTGAATATAACGGTATATTGCAAGCATTTTTCATAGTTTCTTGTAAACTGTTGCGTTATTGTATATATACAAATAGTTTTACTTAATCATATTGCTATAAACCCATAAT
The DNA here is from genome assembly GCA_016584305.1 of Chionoecetes opilio. Taxonomy (NCBI): domain Eukaryota; kingdom Metazoa; phylum Arthropoda; class Malacostraca; order Decapoda; family Majidae; genus Chionoecetes; species Chionoecetes opilio. Next base: position 21,928 of record JACEEZ010007260.1, read on the forward strand.
GTACTGTTTTCAATGATATAGCATATTTCGGTGATATATAGGTGGTTTCCTACAAAATTGAGTATAAAATCTCTTTTTAGAGAAAATTTGCACCTATAAGTAGCTTAATTACTATTAGCTATTAAATAGAGAGTAAGCGGATATTTATTGTGATAGAACGGTATTTGCTTGGTTTTCATAGTTCTTCTAAACGGTAGCGTTATGGTATATATACAAGTAGTTTTACTTATTATATTGCTAAAAACATAAATGTAGTGTTTCAATGATTTTAGCTAGTTTCAGGATATTATAGGTGTTTTCCTACAACTGAAGTATAAAATCCTCTTTTAGAATAATTTGCACCTATAAGTAGCTTACATTACGTAAATAGAAGAGTAAGAGTTATTAGTTATAAACGGTATATGCAAGCGTTTTTCATAGGTTTCTTGTAAACTGTAGCGTTATGTAGATATACAAATAGTTTACTTATCATATGCTATAAACCATAAAATGTAGTGTTTTTCAATGATTTCAGCTGAAAAGTGTTTTGTTCTACCAAATTGGTATATATCCTTTATTCTCTAGTAAATAGTTTTATATTTGATACAACTATATTTACAAATTAATAGCTAAAAATATGGATTTTTCATTGAAAATTTAGATATCAATTTTATCTTAAAAAAAAAATGTTTTTTCAAGTATTTAATTTATTTTTGAACGGCTAAATTAATGTCGAAATTTGACAGTATTCCGCAATTTACACAACGATATTTGACAATGTTATGAGCGAAAAAATATGTATTTCATGCATTTAGGTAGCAATTTTAATCTTAAAAACAATGTTTTTTCAAGTGGTTTTATGTATTTTTAAGCCTAAAAATGTCGAAATTTACATTATTCAGCACTTTTACACAAACTATAATTTACAATATGATGAGCTTAAACTATGTATTTTTCATGAAATTTATGTATAATTTTATTCATAAAAAACAACGTTTTTCAAGTGTTTAATGTATTTTTGAAGGTCTAAAAAAGGTCAAAAATGACATTATTCAGCCCTTTTTTGATAGTGAATTTCAAACTGTTTAATTAAGTTGTTTCGTTAGAAAGAAATTGCTATTTTTTACTACTGTAAGTTATAATAGGAGTTGAGAATCTAATGTGATACAATTGTATATTATACGTGTTTTTCATAGTTTCTTCCCCCCCCCTAATTGTAGTGTTTATCTCATTAAGGGAGGTATTTAGCTTATGATAATGCATTATGCCCCAAAATGTGTTCTTTTCAATGATTTTAGCTAGTTATCGGGTGATATATTAGCTGTTTGCCAATAAATTGAATTATACAATCCATTTTAGAATAATATGCCACCTATACGTAGCTTACATTAAATAAGCTAATAAAATTGAGGAGTAGAGGTTATTTATGTGATATAACGGTATATTGCTTGCGTTTTATAGTTTCTTGTAAACTGTAAGCGTTATTGTTATATATACAAGTAGTTTACTTATCCTTTTGCTATAAACCATAAACAGTAGTGTTTTCAAGTATATTAGCTATTTACGGTGATATATAGCGTTTTCCTACAAATTGAGTATAAAATCTCTTTTTAGAATAATTTGGCAACATAAGTACTTACATAATTAAGCTAGTAAATAGAAGAGTTAGGAGGTTATTTATTGTGATATAACGGGTATATTGCAGCGTTTTTCAAGTTATTCTAAAATGTAGCGTATTGTATATATAATAAGTAGTTTTACTATTATATGATATAAACCATAAAATGTAGTATTTCAAAGATTGTAGCTAGTGAATCAGTGATATAAGTGTTTTCCTCAAATTGAAGTATAAAAATACTCTTTTTAGGAATAATTTGCACCTATAAGTAGCTTACATTCATTTAAGCTATTAATAAAAGAGTAAGAGGTTATTATTGTGATATAACGTAGATTGCATGGTTTTTCATAGGTTTATTCTAAACTGTAGCTTATGGTTAGTATAAAAGTAGTTTTACTATATATTGCTATTCAACCATAAAAGTTAATGTTTTCAATGATATTAGCTATGTCGGTGATATATAGCTGTTTTCTGACAAATTAAAGTATACAATCTTTTTTAGAATAATTTGCACCTCTAAGTAGCTTAATTACATTAACCTAATAAAATAGGAAGAGTAAGAGGTTATTATGTTGATATTAAACGGTATTGCAAGCATTTTTCTAGTTTCTTGTAAAACTGTAGCGTTATGTTATTTATACAAGTAGTTTTATTATCATATTGCTATAACATAAAATGTAGTGGTTTTCAATGATATTAGCTTATTATCGGTGATATAAGCTGTTTTCTACAAAGTGAAGTATAAAATGCCTCTTTTTCAGAAATAATTTGCACTTATAAGTAGCTTACATTACATTAAGCTATTAAATAAGAAGAGTAAGAGGTTATTTATTGTGACTAACGGTATTTGCTAGCGTTTTCATAGTTTCTTCTAAAACTGTAGCGTATGTAATATACAAGTAGTTTTACTATTATATTGCTATTTAAACCCATTAAAATGTAGGTTTCAATGATTTAGCTAGGTATCGTGATATATAGCTTTTTTCCTACCAATTGAAGTTAATCCTCTTTTTAGATAATTTGCACCTATAAAGTAGCCTTACATACATTAAGCTAGTAATAGAAAGAGTAGAGGTTATTTATTGGATATAACGGTATATTGCAAGCGTTTTTCATAGTTTCTTGTTAAACTGTAGCGTATTGTATATAACAAGGAGTTTTAATTATCATATTGCTATAAACCAATAAACTGTAGTGGTTTCAATGCTCTTAGCATTATCGGTGAATATATAGCTGTTTTCCTACAATTGAAGTATACAACCTTTTTTTAGAATAAATTGCACCTATAAGTAGCTTACATACATTACGCTAATAAATAGAACAGTAAGAGTTATTTTATTGATATAATGGTATTATTGCAAGCGTTTTCATAGTTTCTTGTAACTGCTAGCGTTATTGTATATATACAAGTAGTTTAACTATCATATTGCTTAAACCTTAAAAGTAGTGTTTTCAATGATATTAGATATGTTCGGTAATAGAAGCTGTTTCACAAATTGAAGTTATTAAAACTCCTTTTTAGAATAATTTGCACCTATAAGTACCGTACATTACATAAGCTATTATACTAGAAGGTAAGCGGTTATTTATTGGGAGATCACGGTATATTGCAAAGGTTTTCATAGTTTTTTTGTAAACTGTAAGCGTTATTGTATATATACAAGGTAGTTTACTGATTAATTGCGATAAACCCATAAAATGTAGTTTTTTCAATGATCTAGATAGTATAGTGATAGAGAGCTGTTTCCTACAAATTGAAGTTAAAATACTCTTTTAGAATAATTTGCACCTATAAGTAGCTTAATTACATTAAAAGATATTAAATAGAAGATAAGAGGTCTTTATTGGGATATAACGGTATATTGCAACGTTTTCCATAGGTTCGTGTACACAGTAGCGTTATTGTATACATACAAGTATTTTACTTATGCCATATGCTATAAAACCAATAAAATGTGTTCTTTTTTCAATGATTTTAGCTAGTTATCGGTGATATATAGCTGTTTTCTACAAATTGAAGATACAACCTTTTTTTAGAATAATTTCGCACCTATAAGTAGCTTAATTACATAAGTAATAAAATAGAAGAGTCAGAGGTTATTTATTGGGATATAACGGATATTGCAAGCGTTTTCACAGTTTCTGGTAAACTGTTAGCGTTATTGTATATATACAAGTAGGTTTACTTATTCATATTGCTATAACCCCATAAAAGAGTGGTTTCAATGATTTTAGAGTTATCAGTGAAAGAGTTGTTGTTTTCTACAAAATTGAAGTATATGTATTTTAACTGTCGCTAAATAGCTTTTGAATATTTTGCTTACAACTATATTTTTCAAAATTAATAGCTAAAAATATGTATTTTCATGAAATTTAGTATTCAATTTTAATTTTAAAAAAAGTTTTTACAAGTATGTTATTTATTTTTGAAGTGCTAAAAAATGTCGAAATTTGACATTATTCAGCACTTTTACACAACTATATTTTTCATGTTTATGAGCTAAAAATATGTATGTCATGAAATTTAGGTATAATTTAACTTAAAAACAACGTTTTTTCAGTATTTTAATGATTTTGGAAAGCCTTACAAAAATTTCGAAATTTGACATGATTCAGCACTTTTACACAACTATATTTTACAATATAATGAGACTTCAAAGAGATATTTACATGAATTCATGTATCAATTTTCAATCATAAAAAAACACGTTTTTTCAGGTGTTTTAATGTATTTTTGAAGGGTAAAAAATGTCGAACATGACATTAGCAGCCTTTTTTTGATAGAGAATTCAAAATGTGGTAGTATAGTTGTTTTCGTTAGAATGCTATTTTAAACTTACTGTAAGCTTATAATAGAGTGTGAGACTCTATAATTGTGATACAATTGTTATATTATACGTGTTTTCATAGTTCTTGTTAATTGTAGTGTATATCATTAATAGAAGAATTTACCTTATGATAATGCTTTTACATCCAAAGTGTTGTTTCATGTTTGCCAGTTATCGGTGATATATAGCTGTTTTCCTAAAACTTGAGTATACACTCCTTTTTTAGAATAATTTGCACATATAAGTAGCTACATTACATAAAGATAATAAATAGAGAGTAAGAAGATATTATTGTGATATAAGGTTATATTGCAAGCGTTTTTCATAGTTTATTGTAACACTATAGCGTTATAGTATGTATATACAAGTAGTTTTACTTTTCATAATATGGCTATAAAACCATAAAATGTAGTGTTTCAATGATTTAGCTCGTTATCAGTGGAAGAGTTGTTTTTTCTAAAAAATTGAAGTATATTTCTTATATCTGTAGCTAAATATCTTTGATATATGATACAACTATATTTCAAAATTAATAGCTGAAAATATGTATTTTCATGAAATTTAGTATCAATTTTATTCTTAGAAAACAACGTTGTTCAGTGTTGTAATGTATTGGTTGAAGGGCGAAAAAATGTCGAAATTGACATTATTCAGCATTTTTTGATAGAGAAATTGAAAATGTGGGTATTATAGTTGTTTCGTTAGAAATTGCTATTTTAAATACCTGTAAGCTTATAATAGGAGTTGAGACTCTAGATTGTGATACAATTGTATATTACCACGTGTTTGCATAGTTTTATTGTTGATTGTATGTTAGTATCATTAATCGCAAGGAATTTACCTCATGATAATGCTTTATAACTCAAAATGTGTTTTTTCAATGATTTAGTAGTTATCAGTGATATATAGTGTTTTCCATACAAATTGAAGTAGTACCATCCTTTTGTAAGAATAATTTGCAACCTAAAAGTAGCTTACATTAACATTAAGCTCAAAAAATCGATGAGTAATAGTTATTTTTTGTGATATAAAGGATATTGCAAGCATTTTTTCATGTTTCTTGTCAACTGTAAGCGTTATTGTAGATATACAAGGACTTTTACGTATCATATTGCTATATACCCATTGAATTTGTAGGGTTGTCAATGATATTAGCTAGTTATTTGTGATATATAGCTGCTGTCTACAAATTGATGATAAAATCCTCTTTTAGAATAATGCACCTATAAGTAGCTTACATTACAGTAAGCTATAAATCGAAGAGTAAGAGGTTATCATTGTGATCTAACGGTATATTGCAAGCGTTTTCATAGTGTCTTGTAAAAAAATGTAGCGTTATTGTATATATACAAGTAGTTTTACTTATCATATTGCTATAAACCCATAAAATGTAGTGTTCAATGATATTAGCTAGGTACGGTTGATAGATAAGCTGTTTTCCTACAAAATTGAAGTATAAAAATCTCTTTTTAGAATATTTTTGCACCTATAAGTAGCTTACATTACATTAAGTATAAATAGAAGGTAAGAGGATTTATGTGATATAACAATATATTGCAAAGCGTTTTCTAGTTTTTGTAAAAACTGTAGCGTTATTGTTATATATACAGTAGTTTTACTTATCATAATGCTATAACCCATAAAAGTAGTGGTTTTCAATGATTTTGACTAGTTATCCGTTTGAATGAGTTGTTTTTTTTCTACAATGAAGTATATTTCGTGAGTATCTGTAGCTAAATAGCTTTTGATATTTGCACACAACTAGACTTCACAAAATTAATAGCCTAAAAAATATGTATTTTTCATGCAAATTTAGATATCAATTTTATTCCTAAAAACAATGTTTTTTCAAGTTACCTTAGTGTATTTTTGAAAGGCTTAAAATGTCGATATTTGACATTATCAGCACTTTACACAAGTATATTTTCAATGTTATGAGCTAAAAATATTATTTCATGAAATTTAGGTATCAATTTTAATCTAAAAACAACGTTTTTTCAGTATTTTAATGTATTTTTGAAGCCTCAAAAAATTTCGAAATATGACATTATTCAGCACTTTTACCAATTATATTTACCAATATTATGAGCTTAAAATAGTATTTAATCATGAAATGTAATGTATCAATTTTATCTTAAAAAACAACGTTTTTTTCAAGTGTTTTAATGTATTTTGAAGGCTAAAAAATGTCGAAAAATTGAAATTAGTCAGCCCTTTTTTTGATAGAAAAATTCAAAATGTGGTAGTATAGTTGTTTCGTTAGAAATTGCTATTTTAAATTACTGTAAGCTTATAATAGAGTTGAGACCCATATTGTGATACACTGGTATATTACACGTGTTTTTCATAGTTTCTTGTTAATGTAGTATGGTAATGTTGTAGTGTTATATCATTAATAGAGGACAATTACCTTATGATAATGGCTTTATACCTGAAAAATGATGTCTTTTCAATGATTTTAGTTAGTTAATGGTGATATATAGCTGATTTTCCTACAAATGAAGTATACAATCCTTTTTTTAGAATAATTTTGCGCTCTAATAAGCTTAACATTAATTAAGCTAATAGAACTAGAGGGAGTAATTAGGTTATTTATTAGATCTAACGGTATATTGGAATGGTTTTTCATAGTCTTCTTGTAAACTGTAGCGTTATGTATATATACAAGTGTTTTACTTATCATATTGTATAAACCAGTAAAATGGAGTGTTTTCAATGATATTAGCTAGTTATCGTGATATAAGCTGTTTTCCTACAAATTGATGTATAAACTCTCTTTTAGAATATTTTGCACTTATAAGTAGCTTACATTACATGCAGCTATATAAATAGAAGAGTAAGAGGTTATTTATTGTGAAAAACGGTATATTGCGAGCGTTTTTCTGTTCTTGTAAAATGTAGCGTTATTGTATATATACAAGTAGTTTTACTATCATATTGCTATAAACCATAAAATGTAGTGGTGTCAATGATTTAGCTAGTTCTCAGTGAAGAGTTGTTTTTTCACAAATTGAAGTATATTGCTTTATAACTGTAGCTAAAATAGCTTTGATATTTTCTACAACTATATTTTCAAAATTTAATAGCTAAAATATGTATTTTTCATGAAATTTAGATATCAATTTAATCTTAAAACAATGTTTTTTCAAGTATTTGAATGTATTTTTGAAGGGCTAAAAAATGTCGACATTTGAGATTATTCAGCACTTTTACACAAACTATATTTTCAATGTTATGAGCTAAAAATATGTATGTGCATGAAATGTAGATATCAATTTTAATATTAAAAAACAACGTCTTTTCAGGTATTTTAATGTATTTTTGAAAAGCCTTTTTAAAAATGTCGAAAATTTGACATTTTCAGCACTTTAACAACTATATCTACAATATAATGAGTTTTTAAAATTATATTTATCATGAAATTTATGTAACAATTTTCAATATAAAACAACGTTTTTCAAGGTTTTAATGTATTTTTGACGGGTAAAAACATGTCGAAAATTACATTATTATGCAGCCTTTTTTTTTTATAGAGAAATTCAAAATGTGGTATTATAGTGTTTTCGTTAGAAATTGCTATTTTAAACTAATGTAAGATATAATAGGAGTGTGAGACTCTATATTGTGATACAATGTATATTATACGTGTTTTTCATAGTTTCTGTTATTGTAGGTTATATCATAATAGAAGGAATTTCCCTTATCATAATGCTTTTTACCTCAAAATGTGTTGTTTTCAGGTTTTTCTAGTTATCGTGATATATAGCTGTTTTCCTACAATTGAAGTATACAATCCTTTTTTTAGAATAATTTGCACCTATAAGTAGCTTACCTTACATTAAGCTAATAAATAGGAAGAGTGAGAAGATATTTATTGTGATATAAACGGTATATTGCAAAGCGGTTTTTATAGTTTTTGTAAACTAGAGCGTGATAGTATATATACAAGGAGTTTACTTATATATGCTATAAACCCATAAAATGTAGGGTTTTCAATGATTTTAGCTATTATCAGTGAAGAGTTTTTTCTTCAAATTGAAGCATATTTCTGTATATCTGTAGCTAAATAGCTTTTGATATTGCTACAACTAATTTTTCAAAATAATAGCTGAAAATATGTATTTTCATGAAATTGATTTATCAATTTTATTTCTTAGAACCAAAGTTTGTCAAGTGTGTTTAAGGTATTTTCGAAGGGCTAAAAAAGTCGAAAATTGACATTATCAGACCTCGATTTGATAGAGAAATCAAAATTGGTATTATAGTTGTTTTCGTTAGAAATTGCTATTGTTAACTTCTGTAAGCTTATAATAGGAGTTTGAGAATATATTGTGATACAATTGTCATACACGTGTTTTTCATAGTTTTTGTTAATTGTAGTGGTATATCATTAAATAGAAGGAATTTACCTAATGATAATGCTTATACCTCAAAATGTGTTCTTTTCAATGATTTTAGCAGTATATGGTGATATATAGCTGTTTTCCTACAAATTGAAGTAACAATCCTTTTTAGAATAATTTGCACCGATAAGTAGCTTACATTACATAAGCTAACAATAGAAGGGTAATAGGTTATTATGGTGCTATAAAGGTATATGCTAGCATTTTCATAGTTCTTGTAAAACTGTAGCGTTATTGTATATATACAAGTAGTTTTTTTTTTTTTTTTTTCTACTTATCTATTGCTATATACCCATTTAATTGTAGTGTTTCAATGATATAGCTAGTTATTGTGATATATAGCTGTTGCCTAACAAATTGAGTATAAAAATCCTCTTTTGTAAGAATATTACACCTATAAGTAGCTTTTACATTACATAGCAAATAAATAGAAGAGTAGAGTTATCATTGTGAATAACGGTATATGCAAGCGTTGTCATTAGTCTTTGTTAACTGTAGCGTATTGTATATATTACAAGTAGTTTTACTTCTCATATTGCTATAACCCATAAATTTAAGGTTTCAATGATTTAGCTAGTTATCAGTGAAGAGTGGTTTTTTCTACACATTTAAGTATATATCTTTATATTCCGTAGCTAGATAGCTTTGATATTGCCGGGGGGATAACAACTATATTTTACAAAATTAATAGCAAAATATGTATTTTTCCTGAAATTTAGATATCCATTTTAATCTTAAAAACAATATTTTTTCAAGTATTTTAATGATTTTGAAAGGCTAAAAAAATGTCGAAATGTTGCATTATCAGCCTTTTACACAAGTAGATTTTCAATGTTATGAGCTAACAAATATGTATTTTTCATGAAATTTAGGTTATCATTCTTAATCTTAAAAAGAACGTTTTTTTCAGGTATTTTAATGTATTTGAAGGCCTTCAAAAATATCGAGATTGGACATTCATCAGCACTTTTAACACAACTATATTTGACAATATAATGAGCTTAAAATATGTATTTTCACGAAAATATGTATCAATTTTAATCTTAAAAACAACGGTTTCAATGTTTTAATGTATTTTGAAGGGCTAAAAATGTCAAAAATTGAAATTATTCAGCCCTTTTTTGATAGAGAAATTCAAAAAGTGGTATATAGTCTGTTTTCGTTAGGAAATTGCTATATTAAACTACTGTAAGACTTATAATAGGAGTTTGAGCTCATATTATGCTGATTACAATTGTATATACACGGTTTTTCATAGTTTATGTTACTGTAGTGTTATATCATTAATAGAAAGAATTTAAATTATGATAATGCTTTATCCCTCAAAAATGTGTTCTTTTCCAGGATTTTAGTAGTTATCGGTGATATAAGCTATTTCCTACAAATTGAAGTATACAATCTTTTGTTAGAATAATTTGCGCCTATAATAAGCTTACATACATTAAGTAAAACTAGAGGTAATAGGTTATTTATTAAGATATAACGGTATATTGAAGGGTTTTTTCATAGTTTCTGGTAAACTGTAGGTTATTGATATATACAATAGTTTCACTTATCATATTGCTAAAAACAATAAAATGGAGGGTTTTCAAGGATATAGCTAAGTTATCGGTGATATATAGTGTAAAGGTGGACAACATAAATCTCTCAATATATGAACATTTGTCTATATCATTTTGATCAGTGTATTTACTCTTTCTTTTTCTATATGTGGTAATATATATAAATCTTTGAATGATCCGGTCGTAATCGGGGCCATTCGTCTGTTTATTTCTGGTGAGCGCGTTCGTCGTGAGATGTTTCGGTACATATTCCCTCATTTTTATTGTATCAAGGTAACAACATCTATGTATTTGTATAAGTAGCTCTTCACATGAGTTTTATCAAATGAGGGTAATTGCTTCATTTTAACAAACACAGGTGCAGTAGCTATTACTTGTACCGAAATATACATCTTCGTCATCACCACCCCACCAACAACAGAACGCATGGACACGGGGAGGGATTTCTCATTCCAGGCTACCCCTGGTCGAGTAGTACATCTCACAAATACGCACTGAAACACTGTCCTGGGTCAAAAAGTGGTTGACAATGTCCCTATTCTCACCAGTTGTCGATCCTGGGTAAAAACATGGTGGCAACATTGAGTGTAGATTAGTACTAAAGGACACATAGAACATTATTATAAACCAAGCCACAACCACCGCCACATGTACCCTGGCTAGGAACATCTTCCTACCGATACTGAAACTGATCCTAGCGAATAGTGTTTGACAATATAGTAGTAGTACACGTATACTATTCTGATCTTGGGTTAGAACGTATATATTGTCAAACAACTATTCACCATGCAGAGAGCAGTGTTTCAGTAAAGGGGAGTGTACGTTAGTGTTTAGGCAAGGGTTACATATCGCTTGAAAATGTTCTAGGTTCTACGTTAATTACTACTCTACATTCAATGTGTCCCACCACGTTTACCAGGATTACAATTGGTATTACATATGTCAAACAAAATATTCACCCAGGGCGAAGTGTTTCAGTATTACGGGTAGGGGTAGTATTCTAGGCAAGGGTACATCGCTTGAAATGTTCATATGTTCTACTTGAGTATACGCTACATTCAATTTGTTTCCACCACAGTTTTACCCAGGATTACAATTGGTATACATTGTCAAACAAATATTCACCCAGGGAGCAGTGTTTCAGTATACGGTAGGGTAGTATTATAGGCAAAGGGTACATTCGCTTGAAAATGTTCATGTTCTACTTTGATTATCTACTCAATTCAATGTTTCCACCACGTTTTACCCAGGAATTCACAATTGGGATACATTGTCAAACAAATATTCCCCAGGAGCATGTTTCAGTGCGTATTTGTGGGTCAACCCTACTCGACTACACCTACTCAACAACGGGCAAGTGTTCTTCCCCAGTATCAAACAGACTGTAGTCTAGTAATTTTGTTTTCCTGGGTTCTCCCCATCATTCAACGTGAAACCACGGGATAGACAATCACAAGAGAAAATTGGAAGTTATGGAGTCAATAGCGTGTGAGAAATGACAGTATCGCTGATGAAACAGTACTTGAGAGACAGAGAGTACCTCAGTAGCGGCTACTGTAAAGAGAAGCTCGTAAAACTAGTGAAAAAACTCTCATGAAAATCCTTCTTTAGTGGATCAAGCGAGCCAACAGATGGAGAAGTGTTAGTGAATCAAAGAAGGACGATCACTGTTAAAACGGAGTATGTCGGGTCTTTCCAGACCCCCATTTATAACAGGTAGAGGATGATAACCTCACCAAAATACCATCCATTAACCTCAGCATGTGCCAATATACCTCATGAACAAGACAGGTGGCCTGACAAAAAACGGCTAGAAAACTTTTGAAAAGAAGGAGGCTATCAATAATGCAATGACAACCACTAAACACAGTGCAAATAAAAACCACATGATGGTAATATGTCACTATATAGAGCTAAATGTATCAGACAGACTGACAGAAGGAGTCTCCCTATTGTGGTTTGGGACTTCTTGCTACCAAACAGAGGGAAAATGAAGCCAGTGGAGGCAGTGCATAGGGTAAGTGGAATTACATTGTTTTAAGTATTTGTATGACTACTATGTAATTGAAAGTTCTAATGAGATGTATTCACATATTCCAAAAAATAACCAAAACAAGTTAAGGTAAAAAATTAACGAGTAAATATTTGAGTAAGGACATCAAGGTAAGAATGTAGATTTTATGACTGTTGCAAGATTCAGACGAATAATTTTTTTCGATTAATATGTGATGCATCCCTAATGGAGATAGTTTTTTCCTGTGTAAAACCTCAAAAGTGGGTCTCTTAGTTCTGCTTCAGTCGTCTGCGATTTGAGAAAGTGATGACAAATTTCTACCAATACACTCTTAGACGTTTGACGGAAAAACATTCTCCATTTGTAAAAAGCATAAATAATAAACTAATCAATCAATCCACTTAGACAGAAAAGGTATACAAGTAAAAAGCCTATTTTAAACTACCTTTATTTTAAATAAAGTAAAAAACAAGATTTAATCTATCAGACATGCAATGGACCATTGGACGATGCATGGGTAATTTTACCCACTCTACTGGAGCTGTTGTGAGGACATAAGGAATGTTTATCTTTAATGTATTAGATGAAGTATGTAGGCTCCTCTTGGTAAAAAATGGACATATAAACAATATATAAGACATCAGTAAGAAATATAGTTGATTCAAAATTTATGAGGGTGCACAAAGCTTTAAAGTTAATATAATGCCCATTATAATAATGGTAACATATTTTCAGGATGATGGAAGCTGCAAACAGTTGTGGCATAATGTATGCTGTGGCCAACTTTGTACACAGAAATGAAGCAGTCTTCCATCCAGCGGCCAACACATACAGATTTACTTGTACCTGGGACAAGCCACACAAGTCTTCAGAGCCTTTGGAGGATAATCACAATGATGGAGGTCGGACATTCCACTTAAGTGGATGGATAACCATTGTAGGCCACTGCCATTGCTGTTATATACAGAAAATTTTTGATATAGTATATTATAATGTACATATTATAGGATGATTTTTTCCCTTTTGCACTGGGGATCAGAATCATTTATACATGTTATACATCCAAAATATATATATGATATACTGCGGGGTCATGCCTTGAAAAACTCTGTGGGGGGAGGGTCTGGAGGCACGGAGAGGCCCTGCAGCAAGAAGGTGCGCAAAATCGAGTTGTCATACTCTCTTTATTAAAAGGTGTGAAGCGGGTATCACCGAGGCATTTCGGCGGGACTGTTTGTTGAACCAAACAAGTCATGGTCTTGACCTGTTGAAAACACATCTCGCCACACGCTTGGGCCAACGCTTCCACCCAACAATAACATAAACATAACAAACAAAGATGAAATCGATTACAGTGGGAGGCGCGGAGATTTGTTGTAGTTTTAAATTTTAGAGGATATACTATATGTAGCTATTGGTGAGAAAAGGAGGAGGTGATGTAGAAGAGAACGGCGACATTGAAGACGCGTTCATGTGGCTAATGGGTTATAGTAGACGAGAACTGCAGCGGTCGCTACACCGTTACCACTAAAGAATATTTTTTTGCCTTAGATAATGTGCGTAATTTATTCATCTTGCATGCGAACCTTTAAAACATATACATATTAAAGAAAGGACATAGAGTTGTCTAATAGGCAAGACACACCCCGACCTGCCTCGTACCCAACCCCATCCCTTAGGAGTAGGTAAGTTTCGGTTATGTAATATTCTCGTCAGGGGTCGAAGGGGGGTCGAGCCCTCCGTTAGACCTGCGGGCGGGGACAGTTGTTTTCGTATAATTCACGTCACTTCCCTGGTTTCCGAGACACTGATATTATTTTCCTGGCCAAGTTTTACGGCTTTTCTGATGACGTACTTGTTTCAATGGAAGATGTGCAAACATTTGTATAATTTACCTAGCCATTTCATCGAACATGTTCGGCTAAATGACATCAAAGTTCGACGAAAACAGTCCAAGAAATGGAAGTTCGACGAAAAGTCCGACGAAACGCACCCGGTGATAGCCGCTTTAAAGCGGGAAAGTGAGTCAGGTCCTGTGACTCACGAAGTGACGGATAAGTTGGTAGTTGTAAAGCTATTATAATAGCCGTTTGATAAATAGTAATGTTTTCTTCACTCCGTCCAAATCAATGTTTTGCATGGATTTAGTTATGACTTCCCAAACTAAAGAAATCTTTATGGCAGAACATGAACATAGCAGCCCACGGCGACTGTTACTCATCCCAGAATCCATGTACAAGGGGCATGGTGTGTTAGGACAGCATACAAGATGAGGACAGGACAACGACTTCCGGGCTTTTACTGAAGGAGGGGGGGTTGGGGGGGGGGGGTGGGGGGGGGGGGGGGGGGGGGGGGCGAAGTGCGTACATTTGCAAGCAATCGTATGAACAATCCAGCAAACAAAATTTGATCACCTCTCCCAGAGTTGGCAACAGTTTAAGAGAGAACAGTGTACATAATTATGTCGATTTATATCAGCACTTCACTGATACCATCAGGGGAAAAACATTAGAAGTTTAACCCAAGGCTCAAGCCAAGTGTTCTCTATGGAAAAACAAGAGTGAGCCTTAACATCAACAAACTATCCACATGGCTGCGCATATAGCAGGATGGTAGTGACAATTATGTTGGATTCAATCATGGGGCAGTCAAATCAGTGGAAACAGTGCTACTGAATAGGAAAAGAAGTGAACCTTTTGTGAGAAAACCTTACTATAAAAACATGAAACATAAGCAGAATCCACTAAAGTATCAGATAAACGGTATTCATTTGTGAAACAAATCCAATTTTAAGAGTAAGCCCAGATGGTGCGTCAAGTGCAAATGTGTGGCAACTGGCCTTTAGAAATAAGTGCCCTTACAGCACACATACAAATTCCTTAAAGAGAAGAGGTGCCGACGGGGGAAAATACATGTGTTTTGGGTAATGATGGCAACGTACCACCTCAAGAAGCCATCTGCATGGTATACACTCAAAGTACAAGCCCATCTTGGGGTGATCAGGTTACCATGGTGTGACTTGTTGTTATTCACAAAAAAGGAAACCGTTTAACATTGAAAGAATATACTTTGACAAAGTCAGATCTGAAGCCGATGTTTACAAAGGCTATGTTTTTATGAAAAATTATTTACCAGAGTTGTTTGATCGTAATACAAGTTTGTAATTAAGAGAATGGAAACCTCTGTGGTGATGATGCGATGAGAAATTGGGGTGTTGATGTGATGCAATTCTTAGGCCCGTACCAAGAGTCATGATGAAGGTCGAGCGGGACGAACCCGTCGAATGAACGAGAATGTTACCATAAAAGGGAATTTTTTGGAACGTAAGAGCAGCTTCTGGTCGAACACCCCGTGTCTTCCGCGCTGCTCTTCTTTCCGAAAAAATACCCTTTTATGGTACCTCCCGGTCATTCGCGTTCGTCGCTCGGACCTTCATCATGACTTTTGCCTCGACACTCATCATGACATCATGTCATTCGTCGTTGACTTCATCATGACTCTTGTTACGGGCCTTAGTGATGAGTTGCCGGGTAATGGTATTCTTTGTGAAGAGTGGGCTGTGTGATGTAATAGTATCTTTGTGATAGGTTGGGGCTGTGTTGATGTAATAGTATTCTTTGTGATAGAGTGGGCTGTGTGATGAATGGTATTCTTTGTGATAGAGTGGGCTGTGTGAGGTAATAGTATTCTTTGTGATAGAGTTGGGGCTGTGTTGATGTAATGGTATTCTTGGTGATAGAGTTGGGGCTGTGTGAATGTAATCGTATTCATTGTGATAGAGTGGGGCTGTGTTGATGTAATAGTATTCATTGTGATAGAGTCGGGGCTGTGTTGATGTAATAGATCTTTGTGATAGAGTTGGGGCTGTGTTGATGACTAGATTCATTGTGATAGAGTTGGGGCTGTGTTGATGTAATGGTATTCTTGTTGTAAGAGTTGGGCTGTGTTGATGTACGGGATCTTTGTGATAAGAGTTGGGGCTGGTTGATGTAATGGTATTCGTTGTGAGAAGCGTTGGGACTGTGTTGATGTAATGGTATTCTTTGGATAGAGTTGGGGCTGTGTTGATGTAATGGTATTCTTTGATAGAGTTGGGGCTGTTTGATGGAATGGCTTCTTTGTGATAAGAGTTGGGCTGTGTTGAGGTAATAGTATTCTTGTGATAGAGTTGGGGCTGTGTGATGAATGGTATTCTTTGGTAGAGTTGGGGCTGTGTTGATGTAATGGTATTTCTTAGTGAGAATGGAAGTTGAAAAGATAGTGGTGTAGTTAAAGTAGTCAATCCACTCATCAGAGCTAAGTAGATGTATAAATTATAATTATACGTTATTAAGAAAACAAAATTACTTTTGGTGCCTTTTACTGCTCATAGTACAGGGAAGTGCGAAGATACAAAAACCGTTTTAGTCAAACGTGGATGTTTCTACGTCTAAACGAATTTTTGTATAGCGAAATAGCTCTGGTAAAAAAATAGGGTAGTTGAGGCATTCAGTTTTGAACCACCATAAATCATTCAGTAGAGGAGGCTCCATGTGCACATCACTGCTACTATGACCATAATTTGGTCTAGTAAGTGCCACAACTTCCTATCTATTGTTCGTTGAACAACAATGTAAAATTTTTCATGCGTTCTATGCTCGTTCGAATGAATGCGTTAGTGATGCAATATCCATTGTTTAGAAATTTCACCTGATTTAAATCCTCGACCACTTTCATATTCTTTTCTGGTAACACGGAGGCATGTGTAACTTTGCTTTTTTTGCAAGTAAAAACAAGTCTGCAATATTGAAGCCACGATCAACCATTGGCATCCCAGGTTCAACTTTATCCAGAAACTCTTTTTCAAAAAATATACCTATCAGAAGTACAGCCTTCCAGACACATTCGATAACAAAAGGAAATCAAGCCTGTTTGGTGTGATCCTACCAAAAGTTTGACAGATTGTGGTGATTATAATTAGAATATGTGCAGCTTGTGCAGTGCCAATTTTTTGGTTAACGTAAAGAAACTCTGTACAGTTCTAGATAACTCTTGTTATCGCTATACTTAGATGGATAGTTCTCAGGAGGAATTTTCCTTACATTTTAGCGTTGGATACTTGAGCCATCTGTTGGAAGATTATCATACAATATGTTTTCCATGTGTTAGGAAACAGCAACATGACTTTGGCTAACCCCAAACAGGTCAGCAAGGACCTCCATTTCCAGGGCTTCTCTAATATATATCAGTTATAAGGAAATTCAGCAAATACAGAACTTCTCTTGATTTACCTCGCTGCTCTGTTTTGACTCTTATTGAATTGTTAGGCCTTCCAATAATTATCTTTTACCACTTTCTCTGAATTATCTTAAATATGCCATCAGGATATTTTTCGATAAAAAACCAGAGTAGACTTCTAAAGACTTATCATCTCAGACACTTTATCTTGAAGCCTCCACGAAGCATCTGTTCTCTAGCTGCATTGCACGGAAGAACTGAAAAACAAGAAAATAAAGTTATGGGATAAGATAATGTACTAATATGTGTGTTTCCGTACAGAGAAGAGAAGATTGTGGCAAGATGGAAGTAAAACCGGGTAGCCAGTGTTGAGCTAGAAAGGATGTGTATAGAACTAAAGAGGTGCCACATAAGGCCGAAAGAAGGGTTATAATGCATAACTCCTGAACATATCTCCTCACGTAGTTTCTCACTATCAAAGCTTTCATACCACATATACAACTCAACCTATCACCTACACAGCAATTATGTCATATATTCTGCAGTCACTCCTTCTGAACCTGCTTTCATTTCATAACCCCTTAACTCTTCCAATATGTTTGAATCTACAAAATGGAGTTCAAAGCAATAACCTACAGTTTATACGTTTTTGTTGCAGCATGACTGACAGGCTGACTCATCTGCGTCCAACATCTACTGGTTCACCAGGTTTGGAGTTTATGGGAGCTGCAGGGATAGGTGTGTCTGGTGTGCTTCAGGTATTGCTGAAAAAATAGGAGTTGCATAGTATAAAACCGTCGTGTACATTGTTTTGTACAATTTCTTTTTTCCTGTGATAGTACAAACTTACAATAATTTTTCTCATAGGATTCCATTACTTGTTACAATTTGAATACCTTTCCGAGTTTGCCAAGTACCTATATTTGTTAATACAACTTTCGTGTAAATGACTCATAGGGTCCCTGAAATACATTTAAGACATACAGGTGTGGTGGGGGGGGGGGGGAAACCCTAACATAAATAGCTAAAAACGGCATGGAGGCGTTCTTGGTTGCTCGTCAGAGTCGTCCTCTGAACTATTAGAAACTGGGAGTCTTAGGCCGATTCAAGAGTCAGGTATGATGTCGAGCGACGAAACCGACGATCGCATGAGGAAGGAGTACATAAAAGTGATATTTTTCAGAACAAGAGCCAGCGACGACTTTCGTCACAGCTCTGCGTTCTGAAAAATATCCCTTTTATGTACTCTCCTCAGTCGTTCGGTCGCTCGTCGCTGACCTTCATCATGACCTTGATACGCGGCCTAAGACTCCCCCAGTTTCTAATAGTTCAGAGGAGGAACTCTGACGAGCCAACCAAGAACGCATCCATGCACGTTTTAGCTAGTTATGTTAGGTCTGTATGCTCTAAATGTATTTCAGGGACCCTTGCGTTCATTTACAAGAAAGTGTTAATTAACAAATTTAATATGGGACTTGGCAAACTCGAAAGGTTATGCAAATTGTAACAAAGTAATGGAATTCCTATGAGGACATTATTGTAATTTGTACATCACAGGAAAAAAAGAAACATTGTACAAAACAAATTGTACACGACAGGGTTTTATAACTATGCAACTCCTATTATTTCAGCAATACCTGAAGCACCCCAGACCACACCTATCCTGCAGCTCCCATAAAAAACTACAAAACTCTGGTTGAACCAGTAGATGTTGGTGGGACGCAGATGAGTCAGCCCTGTCAGTCATTGCTGAAACCAAAACGTATTATAAAACGGAGGTATTTGCTTTTAGAACTCCATTTTGGTATGATTTCAAACTATGGAGAAAGTTAAGGGGTTATGGAATGAAAGCAGGTTCAGAAGGTGAGTGACTGCAGAATGTATGAATAAATTGATGTGTAGGTGGAAGGTGAGTTGTATATGTGTATAAGAAGCTTGATAGTGAGAACTACGTAGAGGGAGATTGTTCAGGAGTTATGATTATAACCCCTTATTCAGGCCTTATGTGTCACCTCTTTAGTTCTATACACATCCTTTCTAGCTCAACAACTGGCTACCAGGTATTTACCTTCCATCTTGCCACAAATCTTCTTTCTCTTGTATGAAACACTGACATTATTATAATTATTCTTATCCATAAACTTATTTTTCTTTGTTTTTCCGTTCTTCGTGCCAATGCAGCTAAGAAGAACAGATGCTTCGTGAGGCATCTTCAAGGAGGAAAGTTCTGCGTGGTGATAAGTCTGTTAGCAAGTTACTGGTTTTTTATCGAAAAAAATACTGAATGCATATTTAAGATAATTTCAGAGAAAGTGGTAAAGATAATTATGGAAAGGCCCTAAACAATTCAATAAGAAGTCAAAAACAGAGCAGCCGAGGTAAATCAAAGAGAAGTTCTGTATTTGATGAATCCTTATAACTTGTAATATATTAGGAGAAGCCATGGAAGATGGAGGGTCATTGCTGACCTGTTTGGGGTAAGCCCAAAGTCATGTTAGCTGTGTAATAACAACATGGATAAACATATTGTATGTATCTTCAAACAGAGGGCCATCAAGTATTCCAACAGCTGAAAATGTAAGGAAAATATTCCTGAGAAATATCCATCTAAGGATAGCGATACAAGAGTTATTTAGGACGGTACAGAGTTCTTTACAGTTAAACCAAAAATGCACTGCACAAGCGCAACATTATTCTAATATAAGCACCACAATATGTCAACTTTTGGTGGGAATCACACCAACAGCTTGATTCCTTTGTTTCGAATGTGTATGGGGCTGTACTTCGATGGTATATGTTGAAAGGGTTCTGGATAAAAGTTGAAACCTGGGTATGCCCTAATGGTTGATTCGTGGTTCAATATTGACAGACTTGTTACTTGCCAAAAAAAAGACAAAGTTACACATGCCTCCGTTTACCAGAAAGAAAGACGAAAGTGGTCGTAGGATATAAATCAGTGAACTTTCTAAAACAAGGGATATGCATCACTAAGCATCCAGGTCGAACGAGCCATAGAAGCATGAAAAAACAAATTTTGTCACGAACAATAGATATGAAGTTGTGGCACTTACTAGACCAAATATGTCATAGAGCAGTGATGTGCAACATGGAGCCTCTCTATGAATGGCGTTATGGGTTCACAAACTGAATTCCCAAACTACCCTATTTTTTACCAAGAGCTATTTCGCTATACAAAAATTCGTTAGACGTAGAAACATCCACGGTGAACTCAAACTGTTTGTATCTTCGCAACTTCCCTGTACTATGAGAAGTAAAAGGCACCAAAGTAATTTTGTTTTCTTTAATACCATTATAAATATATAATGTATACACTACTTAGCTCTGATGAGTGAAATTGAATACTTATAACTACACCCACTATCCTTTTCACTTCCATTCATCACTAAGAATACCATTTTACATCAACACAGCCCCAACTCTAGCAAACAAAGGAATACCATTAATCAAACACAGCCCCAACTCTATCCCAAAGAAATACTATTACTCAAACACAGCCCCAAACTCTTATCACAAAGAATACCATTACCTCAACACAGCCCCAACTCTATCACAAAGCTTACCATACATCAACACAGCACCAACTCTATCACAAAGTACCATTACATCAACACAGCCCCAACTCTTAATCACAAAAGAATACCATACATCAACACGATCCAAACTCGATTATCACAAGAATACCATACATCAAACACAGCCCCAAATTCTTATCACAAAAGGAATACCATTACATCAACACAGCCACAACTCTATCACAATGAATACTATTCCATCAACACAGCCCCAACTCTATCACAAGAATACTATTACATCAACACAGCCCCAACGCTATCACAAAGAATACTATTACATCAACACAGCCCCCAACTCTATCACAATGAATACTATTACAGCAACACAGCCCCAACTCTATCACAACGAATACCATTACATCAAACACAGCCCCAACTATATCACAAAGAATACTATTACATAAACACAGCCCCAAACTCATCACAAAGAATCCATTACATCAAACACAGCCCCAACTCTATCACAAAGAAAAAACTATTACATGCAACACAGCCCAACTCTATCACAAAGAATACTATTACATAACACAGCCCCAACTCCAAAAGAATACCATTACGCAACTCATCACTAAGGCCCCGTAACAAGAGTCATGATGAAAGTCAACGACGAATTGACATGATGTCATGATAGGGTCGAGGCACAAAAAGTCCTGAGAAGGTGAGCGACGAAACGTCGGAATGACCGAGGAATGTTACCAAAAAGGGATATTTTTCGAAAGAAGAGCAGCGCGAAGACACGGGGGTTCGAACAGAAGCTGCTCTTAGTTCCAAAAAATATCCTTTTTATGGTAACCATTCCTCGGTCATTCGACGTCGTTCGATCGACCTTCATCATGACCTTGGTACGGGCCTAAGAATTGCATACATCCACACTCACAACTCATCATCATCCTTCACCACAGAGGTTCCATTCTATCTTAATTACCAGAACTTGTATTACGATCAAACAACCTTGGTAAATAAATTTTTCATAAAAAAACATAGCCTTTGTAACATCGGCTTACATCTGCTTTTGTCAAAGTTATATTATTCAATGGTTTTAAACAGGGTTCCTTTTTTGTGGAATAAAACAAAGTCAACACCATGGGGTAACCTGTCACCCCAAGATGGGCTTGTATGAGTGTACATGCAGATGACTTCTTGAGGCTGTACTTTGCCATCATTTACCAAAACAACATGGTATTTCCCCCTTCGAGCACCTCTATCCTGTAAGGAATTGGTATGTGTGCGTAAGGGCACTTAATTTCTAAACGTCCAGTGCCACAACATTGCACTTGACGACACATGGGCTTACTCTTAAAAACTTGGATTTGTTTACAAATGAATAAGCAGTTTCTGATACTTAGTGATTCATGCTTATTTCATGTTTGTATCGTATAGTTTTCTAACAAAAGGTCACTTCTTTTTCCATATTCAGTAGCACTGTTTTCACTGAATTTGGACTGCCCCATGATTGAAGCCACAACATTGTCACTACAATCCCTGCATAATGAGCAGCCAGGTGGAGAGTGTTGCTGTTAAGGCTCCAATCTTTGTTTTTTCCATAGAGAACCTTGGTTGAGCCTTGGTAAACTTTCTAATGTTTTCACTGTGTATCAGTGAAAGTGCCTCGAGATAAATCGACGATAAATGATGTACCGTTCTCTCTGAAAATGTTGTGCCAACTATGGAGAGTGAAATTGGTTGCTGGAGATGGTTCCTACGATTGCTGCAAAGTACGGCATTCGTTCTCCTCAGTAAAGCCCGGAAGTCGTTGTCCATGTCATTCAATCTTGGTATGCTGATCGAACACACATGCCTTGGACATGGATCTGGGCATGAGTAACAGTCGGCCGTGGGCTGCTAGTGTCATGTCTGCACATAAAGATTTCTTTTAGTGGGAAGCATACCTAAATCAATTGCAAAAACAATTATTGGACAGGAGTGAAGAAAAAATACTATTTATCAAACGGCTATTATATTACTTTACACTACAAATTTCCGTCACTCGTGAGTCACAGGACTGAATCACTTTCCGCGTTAAGCGGCTATCACACGGTGCGTTTCGTCGGACTGTTTCGTCGAACTTTCCCATTTGTGGGACTGTTTCGTCGAACTTTGAGGGTCATTTGTAGCCGAACATGTTCGATGAATGGCTAGGTGAAAATTATACAAAATGCTGCACATTTCCATTGAAAAACACAGTAATCTCATCAGAAAAAGCCGTAAAACTTGGCCAGAAATAATAGGTCAGTGCTCGGAAACCAGGAAGTGACGGAATATACGAAAACAACTGTTCTGCCCCGCCCCGCAGGTTCTAACGGGAGGGGCTCCGACCTTCGACCCCCTGACGAGAATTAATTAACATAACCGAAAATTAACCTACCTCCTAAGGATGGGGGGGGTAAGAGGTCAGGTCGGGGTGTGTCTAGGCCTTATTAGACAACTCTATGTACTTTCTTGAATATCTATAGTTTTAAAGGTTACGCATGCAGAAATGAATAAAACTGCACATTATATCAAGCAAAAATATTCTGTTAAGTGGAAACGGTGGTAGCGACCGCGCAGTTCTCGTATCTACTATAACCCATTAGCCCACAGGAACGACCTGCGTCTTCATATGTCGCCGTCTTTCTAACAATCACTACTCCCTTTTCATCAACCAATAGATACATATATATGCCTCTAAGTTAAAAACATAACAACAAATCTCCGCGCCTCCCACGTAATCGCTTTTATCTTTGTTTGTTATGGTTTATGTTATTGTTGGGTGGAAGCGGTGGCACGCGTGTGCTGATGTGCTTTGTCAAACATGTCAAGCCAAATGCTTGTTTGGTTACAAACGAAAACAGTACGCGAAAGCCTCGTGTGATACCCGCTTCACACCTTATAAAGAGAGTAGTGACAACTCGATTTTATGAGAACCTTCTTGCTGCAGGGCCTCCTCCGTCCGTGCACTCCAGACCCGCAGACGTTTTCAAGGATGACCCCGCAGTATATCATTATATATATTTTGGATGTGATACAGTATAAATGATATCTGATCCCCGTGCAAAAAGGGGAAAAAAATCATCCATAATATGTATTATAATATACTATATCAAAATTTTCTGTATATAACAGCAATCGGCAGTGGCCTACAAATGGTTATCCCACACTTAAGTGGACTGTACGAACCTTCCATCAGTGTGATACTCCTCCAAAAGGCTCTGAAAGGACTTGTGTGGCTTGTCACAGGTACAAAGTAAATCTGTAGGTGTGGCCGCTGGATGAAAGACTGACTCATTTCGGTGTACAAAGTTGGGCCACAGCATACATTAATGCCACAACAGTTGCTAGCTTCCATCATCATCTGAACAATATGTTACCATATAGATAATGGGGCCTTATATTAACTAGCTTTGTGTCACCCTCATAAATTTGACACCAAATATATTCCTTTACTTGTGTCTTATATATTGATTTATATGCCAGTTTTTACAGGGAGCCATACATACTTAACTCCATACTACATGTATAAGAGGTTAAACATTCCGTTCTGTCCTCAACAAACAGCTCAGTCAGAGTGTTGGAAAATTTACCATGCATCGTCCAATGGGGTCCAATTGCATGTCTGATTAGATTAAAATCTTGTTTTTTACTTATTTAAAAATAAGTAGTTTAAAATAGGCCTTTTAATTTATACCTTTGGTGGTTACGTGGATTGATTAGATTAGGTATATTTGTGCTTTTACAAATGGGCGAATACGTTTTTCCAGTCAAAACGTCTAAGCACAGTGTATTTGTAGAAAGAAATTTGTCATTCACCTTCTCAAATATCGCACGACAAACACACTTTTTTGAGGTGTACACAGGAAAAAACACTCATATCTCCATTAGGAATGCAATCACATATATTAATAGACCGATAAAAAAATCATCGATCGTCTGGGAAAATTCTTGCAACCGTCATAAAACTACCATTAATTACCTTTGTTTTGTCCTTTACTCAAAATTTACTTCGGTTAAATTTTTTACCTAAATGTTTGGTTAATTTTTTTGAATTATGTGGAAGACATCTCATTAAGAACATTTCACCATTACCATATAGGTATGTATTGACAAATAACTATAAATATATAAAATGTAACATATTATCAACCTTACCCTTCATTGCCACTGGACATCCACTAGGCTTCAATATTCCTCTGTTGTAGCAAGAAGCCAAACACAATTAGGGAGACTCCTCTGTGCAGTCGTTCTGATACATTTAGCTCAATATAAGGACATTTAGTTACCTATTCTATGTGTCGCGTTTTATTTTGCCCACTGGGTTTATCGTGAGAAAGTCATTGCATAATGATAGCCCGTCCTTCATTTTCAAGTTTTCTGATAGCCGTTTGGCACTAGAGCCATCCTTTCTTGTTCATGAGGTATATTAGGCAACAGGCGAGGTTATGGATGGATTTTGGTGAGGTTATCATCCCTACCTGTTATAAATGGGGGTCTGGAAAGACCACGGACATCTCCGTTAACAGGATCGCCTTCTTGATTCACTAACACTTGTCTCACCATCTGTTGGCTCGGACATTTGGATCTCCTACTTTCTTTTCTTCTACAATTCATTTTTTCCCCACCCCCCCCCACACGCCCCAATAAAGAAGGCAGTTCATGAGAGTTGTCCTAGGTTTCGAGCTTCTCTTACAGTACGACCGAATGAGGTACTGCTCTGTCTCTCAAGTACTGTTCAGCAGCGATACTAGTCCATTTCTCACACGCTATTGGACTCCCATACTCACACTTTTCTTCTTGTGATGGTCTAATATCCCGTGGGTTTCAGCGTTGAAATGATGGGGAGAACAGGATTTAATAGACTACAAGTGCTTTTGCATCCTCGGGTAAGAACCGTTGCGTTGTTGAGTAGGTGTAGTGCACGCTAGGGTTGACCTCACAAATACGCACTGAAACACTGCTCGCTGGGTGAATATTTCGTTTGGACAATGTATACCAATTTGTGATCTAGGGTAATATACTTGGGGGGAAACATTGATGTAGAGTAGTAATCAAAGTAGAACAATAGAACATTTCAAGCGAGTACCCATTGCCTAGAATATACCCTACCCGTATACTGAACCACTGCTCCCTGGGTGAATATTTTTGACAATGTATTACCAATTGTAATCCTGGGTAAAACGTGGTGGAAACATTGAAGTCGCAGTAGTAACAAAGTAGAACATATTAGAACATTCAAGCGAAATGTACCCATTTGCTAGAATTTACTACCCTACCCCGTATACTGAACACACTTCTCCAGGGTGAATATTTGGGTGAAAATGATAACAATGTAATCCTGGTTAAAACGCTGGTGGAACAACATTGAATGTAGAGTAGTAATTAAAGTAGAACATAGACTTTCAAAGCACGAATGTACCCTGCCTATAGAACAATACGTACCCCTCCCCTATGTACTGAAACCACGCTCTCTGCATGTGTTGAATAGTTCGTTGACAATATATACGTTCTACCCAAGATCGGGAAATTGGATACGTGTACTACTCACTATATTGTCAAATCAATCTACCACTTCGCCTAGGGATTCAGTTCAGTATACCGGGGTAGGAAGATGTTCTGGGCAAGGTTACATTCGCTGACACACTGCTCTGATATGTCTACTAATTACTATTACATTCACATGTTAGTGCCAACATGTTTTACCCAGATCACAACTGGTATACATTGTACAAACAAATATCACCAGGGAACAGTGTTTCTGTGGTATTTGTGAGATGTATTGCACTCGGACCAAGGGGTAGCCTGGTGAGATCCCTCCGCCGTTCCAGGCGTTATGTTGTTGGTGGTGTATGACGAAGAATGTATATTCGTACAAGGTAATAGCTATGCACACTGTGTTGCTTAAAATTGAAGAAATTACCCTCATTTGATAAAACTCAATCGAGAGCTATTATACAAATACAGAGAATGTTGTACTGAACAATTAAAAAGATGGGAAGTATGTACCGAAAACATCAATCCGACGACACTCAGACGTCACCAAGAACAAAACAGACGAATGGCCCCGAAGTTATGTACCTGGATCATTCAAAAGATTTATTATACTAATATTACCACCAAACATATAGAAAACAAGAAAGAGTAAAATTAACTGATCAAAAAGGATATAGAAAAATTACTTCTATAATTGAGAGATTATGGTTGCAACCTTTAAACAATAAGTGGCTTTTATTTTTTCTTAATTATCACCGTTTAACTAGCTAATATCATTGAAAATAACTCCATTTTATGGGTGTTCTTATGCAATATGATACAGCTACAAATACTTGTATATATACAATAACGCTACAGTTACACACCCGAAAACTATGAAAAACCCTTCAATCCTCAGCCATGACCGTTTTATATTACGCTAATAAAAACTATTGACCCTCTAGTTTACTTAGCTTCATGTAATGCTGTTAGATAGGCGCATAATTATTCTAAAAAAAGGGATCTGTATACTTCACTTTTAGGAAACAGCTATTATCTATCCCCCCGAAACTAGCTAAAATCATGAAAGCACACATTTTTGAGGGTAATAAAGCACGCCACACAAGTGAAATTCTTTCTATTAATGATACTAAACTACAATTAACAATAAACTGACGGAAAAACACGTGACACACACTAAATTGTATCACTCAATTAGGATGCTCAACCTCCCTATTATAAGCTACAGTATGTTTATATAGCATTTCTCACCGTAAAACATACTCTAATAGCACATTTGAATTTTCTATCAAAAAAAAGGGCTGAAAATGTCAATTTTGACATTTTTTAGCCTTCAAAAAAATACATTAAAACACTGAAAAACCGTTCGTTTTAAGATTAAAATTGATACATAATTTTCATGAACAATACCTATTTTAAGCTCATAATATTGTAAATTATAGTTGTGTAAAAAGTGCTGAATAATGTAAAATTTCGACATTTTTTAGGCCTTAAAAAATACATTAAAACACTTGAAAAAACTTGTTTTTAAGATAAAATTGATACCTAAATTTCATGAAAATACATATTTTAGCTCATAACATTGTAAAATATAGTTGTGTAAAAGTGCTGAATAATGTCAAATTTCGACATTATTTAGCCGTTCAAAAATACATTAAAATACTTGAAAAAACATTGTTTTTAAGATTAAAATTGATATCTAAATTTCATGAAAAATACATATTTTTAGCTATTAATTTTGTAAAATATAGTTGTAGCAAATATAAAAAGCTATTTAGCTACAGATATAAAGTAATATATACCAATTTGTAGAAAAAAACAACTTTTCAGCTGAAATCATTGAAAACACTACATTTTATGGGTTTATAGCAATATGATAAGTAAAACTATTTGTATATATACAATAACGCTACAGTTTACAAGAAACTATGAAAAACGCTTGCAATATACCGTTATATAACAATAAATAACCTCTTACTCTTCTATTTAATAGCTTAACGTAATGTAAGCTACTTATAGGTGCAAATTATTCTAAAAAGAGGATTTTATACTTCAATTTGTAGGAAAACAGCTATATATCACTGATAACTAGCTAAAATCATTGAAAACACTACATTTTATGGGTTTATAGCAATATAATAAGTAAAACTACTTGTATATATACAATAACGCTACAGTTTAGAAGAAACTATGAAAAACGCTAGCAAAATACCGTTATATCACAATAAATACCTCTTACTCTTCTATTTAATAGCTTAATGTAATGTAAGCTACTTATAGGTGCAAATTATTCTAAAAAGAGGATTTTATACTTCAATTTGTAGGAAAACAGCTATATATCACCGAAATATAGCTAATATCATTGAAAACAGTACATTTTATGGGTTTATAGCAATATGATAAGTAAAACTATTTGTATATATACAATAACGCAACAGTTTACAAAAAACTATGAAAAATGCTTGCAATATACCGTTATATCACAATAAATAACCTCTTACTCCTCTATTTAATAGCTTAATGGAATGTAAGCTACTTATAGGTGCATATTATTCTAAAAAGAGGATTTTATACTTCAATTTGTAGGAAAACAGCTCTATATCACTAAAAACTGCTAGAATCATTGAAAACACTACATTTATGGGTTTATAGCAAATAATAAGTAAACTACTTGGGATATATACAATAACGCTACAGTTTACAAGAAAACTATAAAAACGCTTGCAATATACCGTTATATCACAATAAATACCTCTTACTCTTCTATATAATAGCTTAATGTAATGTAAGGTACTTATAGGTGCAAATTATTCTAAAAAAAAGGGTTTTTATACTTCAATTTGTAGGAAAACAGCTATATATTACGATAAATAGCTAATATCATTTTAAAACACTACATTTAAAGGTTTATAGCAATATGATAAGTTTAAACTACTGTATATATACAATAACGCTACAGTTTACAAGAAACTATGAAAAACGCTTGCAATATACCATTATATCACAATAAATAACCTCCACTGTTCTATTTATTAGCTTAATGTAATTTTAAAATACTTATAGGTGCAAATTATTCTAAAAAAAGGATTGTATACTTCAATTTGTAGGAAAACAGCTATATATCACCCATAAAAAAGCTAATATTTATTGAAAACACTACATTTTATGGGTTATAGCAATATGATAATTAAAACTACTTGTATATATACAATAACGCTACAGTTTACAAGAAACTATGAAAACGCTGCAATATACCGTTATATCACAATAAATAACCCTCTTACTCTTCTATTTAAAGCTTAATTTAATGTAAGCTACTTTAGGTGCAAATTATTCTAAAAAGAGGATTTTATACTTCAATTTGTAGGAAAACAGCTATATATCACTGAAACTAGCTAAAATCATTGAAACACTACATTTTTGGGTTTATAGCAATATAATAAGTAAAAACTATTGTATATATATAATAACACCTACAGTTTAGAAGAAAACTATAGAAAACGCTTGCAAATACGTTATATCACAATAAATAACCTCTTACTCTTCT
>JACEEZ010007263.1:0-2500 GCA_016584305.1 Chionoecetes opilio
TCTTCCTCCCTTCTTCTCCTTCTTTTTTTACTCCTTTCCCCCCCTTTCCCTTTTAAATACCACCTTCACTTCTTCACCTCCTTTACAACTTAAACACCCTCACTTAAGCCCCCTTTCCTCTCCCTTCCTCCTCCTCCTCCTCCTCCTCCTCCTCCTCCTCCTCCTCCTCCTCCTCCTCCTCCTCCTCCTCCTCCTTTTCTTCTTCCTCCACTATTCTTCCCTTTTCCATTTCCTCAAACAGCTGTCTATCTCATCCCAGAAGATAAAGAAAAAGAATCGAGTGGGCGGAAGGAGGGAGGGAAGGAGAGAGGGAGAGAGGGAGGGAGGGAGGGAGGGAGAGAGAGGGAAGGAAGGAAGGTAGGGAAGGAGAGAAGAAGGGAGGGAGGAAGGAAGGGAGGGAGGGAGGGAAAGGTAGGGGTGATGGGTAGTCCCGTAAGGTAAATAGTGGCTCCCTTATTTACCTTTCGGGGTTATAGTTGACGCCAAATGGGTTACCAATGAGTTACCTTTTTTTCTTATTCTTGTTCATTATTTTGTAAGATTTCGAGTCTTATTGCAAACTTAACCCCTTGAAGCCCAGAGCGTAATTTCCATTGTAATTTGGGTACCATTAGATGATTTTTAGTTAATATAAGCAATATTTGATAGCTATGACCTGTTTAGTATTCTTGTCGACTAACTAATTTCGTATATTAAGTGACTTTTCGTAATTTTATGGCTAACAACATAGGATTTTATTATTATTATAGGTAAGGAAAGATCTGGGCGTGAAGGGGTTAATGCAAACTCAACTATCTTCTCTTTGTTCTTTCTTTTCTTCTTCTTCTTCCCTTCTTTTCTATTGTCCAGCATTCATATTTTTTTATTTATTTGTTTTTTCTTCTTTCATTTTTTCATTTAGACATATATATTTTTTTTTTTTCATCCACTTTTTCACGTGACTTTTTTCTTCTTGGACTTAATGACAAGATTAATAGACGTAATATCTTAAAGTCTATTAAACGTCTATAGATCTTGTTTGATTAATAGACGTAATATCTTAAAGTCTATTAAACGTCTATAGATCTTGTTTGATTAATAGACGTAATATCTTAAAGTCTATTAAACTTCTATAGATCTTGCTTAATTAATAGACGTAATATCTTAAAGTCTATTAAACGTTAGTTCCCTTGCTTATTAATAGACGTAATATCTTAAAGTCTATTAAACGTCTATAGATTTTGCTTAATTAATAGACGTAATATCTTAAAGTCTATTAAACGTCTATAGATTTTGCTTAATTAATAGACGTAATATCTTAAAGTCTATTAAACGTCTATAGATTTTGCTTAATTAATAGACGTAATATCTTAAAGTCTATTAAACGTCTATAGATTTTGCTTAATTTAATCGCTATCTTAAATTATTAAAATTAATATAATTCCCTTTTTAAATTTCTTTTTTTAAAACTTTAACTTTTATTCTTGTTGATTATTTGTATATCTTAATTTTTAAATTTTTTTTATTTTTGCTAATTTTTTGTTTCCCTTAACTTCTTGTCTCCTTTTTTCTATCTTAATTAGTCTTTCTTCTTTTTTCTTATTAATCCTTTATCTTAAATCATTAATTGTTTCTTCTTCTTCTCTTTTTATGTTCTCTTTTCCTTAAATCTTATCTTCTTTTTCCCTTTTCCACTTTTTTTGGGTCCTTATTGTTTTTGTTTTGTTTGTTGTTGTGTGTGTTTTTTTGTGTGTTTTTTGTTTTTTTGTGTTTTTTTGCATTTTGCTCATTTTCTCCTCCCCTCTCACCCCTTTTTTTCTGGAACCGGGCCCCTTTTATCCTCCCCTTTTATTTTCTCTTTTTCTTTGGTTCTTTTTGGGGAGGGGGGGGGGTTTTTCTTTTTTTTGGGGGGGGGGGTTTTAAAGGGGGGAAAGGGGGAAGTTTTTTTGTTTCGCCCTAGTTTTCTGATTTTTAGTTCTCAATTTTTGGGGGATGGGCTTATCTTTGGGGACCTCATTCTTTAACTAAAAAAATTTTTTAAGGGGGTGGAAAAATTTTGGTTTCCCCTGGTTCAAACATAGGGGAAAAATTTTTTTTCCCCTCTTTTTTCCCCCCCCCTTTTCTTTTTTTTTTTTGTTTCTCCCCTCTCCCCTCTCTCTCTCTCCCCCCTTTCTTTTTCTTTTTTCCCCCTCTTTTTTCTCTTTTTCTCTCTCTCTCCCCCCCCCCTTTTTTTCTCTTCCCCTCTCTTCTCTTCTCTCTCTCTCCTCTTTTTCCTTTTTTTTTTTTTTTGTGGTGTTGTGTGTGTGTTGTGTGTTTTGTGTGTGTGTGGGGTGTGTGTGTGGTGTGTGTGTGTTGGTGTGTGTGTGTGTGTGTGTGTGTGTGTGGGGGTTGCTGGGACCCCTAATTTACTCCTCCCCCCCCATACAACCCCTGAAATGGAGTATTTTCGGCAAACTGCGGCGCCACTAGGTAATGAATAGGCTACTCTGGGTGGACTTTGTCTCTTAATGATGGTAATTAA
>JACEEZ010007263.1:7500-15000 GCA_016584305.1 Chionoecetes opilio
CCAACAATAATGATAATGATGTATGTATGCATGTAGTACATAGAGAGAGAGAGAGAGAGAGAGAGAGAGAGAGAGAGAGAGAGAGAGAGAGAGAGAGAGAGAGAGAGAGAGAGAGAGAGAGAGAGAGAGAGAGAGAGAGAGAGATTATTAGAAGAAAACTATTGCTATCGTGATGGATGGAAGAAGATTGAAGTGCTCAGGAAGGATGGATGGAGGATGAGACGAGGAGATAGAAGAAGGGATTAAGATGGAAGGGAGGAATACATAGGAATACATAGGAATAACAGACACCAGGAGACCTATTGGTCCATGACGAGGGTATTTGCTGAACTACATACTACTAACTATCAACTACATGTAAGATAACAGTAGGAAAAAAAATACCATGTCCCTAAAGAAGATAGGAAACATGGAATTTTTGTAGTGAAGAGGATATGAAGTATGCTAACTACAACTACCACTAACACTAATCCATCCGGGGGACTATAATATAGATTCGCAGGGCACTGTCAATACCCATTTACTTTACAGTGCTCGTCAAGTCTATTTTTAAATGAAGTTATTATGCTGGCTTCGACAACAATTTGTTCCATCGATCAACGACTCTAACATTGAAATAATTTTTACGGAGATCAGTGATGCAACGTTGACCGTTTAGTTTTAAACCATTATTTCTTGTTGTCACTTGAGTTGAAAGCTCGAATAGGTTCTCTTGATTAATGACATCAAATCCTTTAAGGATCTTAAAGGTTTCTATCAAGTCCCCACGGATTCTACGATCCTTTAAGGAAAACATATTAAGTTTCCGCAGTTTCTCTTCATAAGATGAATTTCGCAGAGATGGAATTTGTTTGGTTGCTCTTCTTTGAATTGATTCCAATTTGGCTTGATCTTTTACGAAACAGGGCGACCAGAATTGAACGGCATATTCCAAGTGTTGCCTAACCAAGGACGTGTATAATCGTGTCATTACTTTCGGAGTTTTATGTTCAAAGTTGCGTTTGATGAAGCCCAACATCATATTCGCCTTTTTAATGGCAGCTAGGCAATGCGTACTGGTTTTCAGATCATTACTGATGATGACACCTCAATCCTTTTCCTGCTGTACTGCAGTTAACGATTTATTTTGCATTTGATGGTTATATTGAGGTTATCGTTGCCTATATGCATTACTTTACATTTATCGGAATTACATTTTAATAGCCATTAATAGAGGAGGAAGAGGAGGACGAGGAGGGTGACATGACAATCTAGATCAACACAAAGCAGAAAAGAGAGAGAGAGAGAGAGAGAGAGAGAGAGAGAGAGAGAGAGAGAGAGAGAGAGAGAGAGAGACGCCCTAGACATATGGTGGCGGATGAGCGATTCATTTGCATACAGACAATAAACAAAGTAGGAAGATACTGCTCACTGTATTAGAGTAATGAGTTAATTATAGCTTGGCCAATTGGCGGTTTTGGGCTCGTTAGAGGGAAGAGGAAAATGAAGGGATGGACGGACGGATGGATGGGATGGAAGGGAAGGGAGGGAGGGAAGGAAGGAAGGGAGGGAGGGAGGGAAGGGAGAGAAGAAAGGTGGGGTTTTATTATCCATTCCTTCCTTCCCTTTTTTACCCGCACCTTCTCGTCACCTGAATTTTCTCTTATTTAGTTTCGTTTACTGAGATGGATTTGATATTTTTTTGGTGAACCTTAAAGAAATAATGAGAAATGTTAGGAAATCACCAACATTAAGAGAGAGAGAGAGAGAGAGAGAGAGAGAGAGAGAGAGAGAGAGAGAGAGAGAGAGAGAGAGAGAGAGAGAGAGAGAGAGAGAGAGAGAGAGAGAGAGAGAGAGAGAGAGAATCTATAAGTAGAAAGGGAAGCAATTAAAGTTAAATAGAGTAATGTCGAATTTCCTTTCTCTGTCCTGTCTGTCTGTCTGTCTGTCTGTCTGTCTGTCTGTCTGTCTGTCTCTGTCTGTCTGTCTGTCTGTCTGTCTACCATTTTATTTGCCTGTCTTTCTCACTTTACACCTGTCTATGTAAGTATGTGTGTGTGTGTGTGTGTATGTGTGCGTATATGTGTGTGTGTGTGTGTGTGTGTGTGTGTGTGTGTGTGTGTGTGTGTGTGTGTGTGTGTGTGTGTGCGCGCGTCTGGTTTGCTCTCATAAAGGGGCTTGTGAGGTAATCATCAAGGTTAATTAATGAGGCAGGTAAAGGCGTTTCCGACCCTAGAACTTGACCCAAGAATGCAGGGAAGGGAAGGGGAGGAGGAAGGGGAGGGAGGAAGGGAAGGGATGGAGGGAAGGGAAGGGGAGGGGGGGAGGAGGAAGGGGAGAGATAAAGGGGGAGGGAAGGGGAGGGGGGGAGGAGGAAGGGGAGAGATAAAGGGGGAGGGAAGGGGAGGGAAGGGGAGAGAAGAAGGGACATGTGTATGGAAGGTAAGCAAAAAACTGAGAAATGGAGAGAACGGGTCATGAGTTGAATTACCTGAGGATCTGATAATGCAGATAAAAGATTAAGATAAGGGAAAAGAAGGGCAGGGTTAATGGAAGATGGAAAGATAGGACAGGTTACTATTCTCACTTATTAAACTTTACACAAGATATCGTTAATGCTGCTTAATTACTTTGTGGTGAGATTTTTGAGTCATTATTATCACTATGTATTGTTAGTATTATGTGGATCATTGTATTATCATTATCTTTTTTCTATCAATGCTGCCACTTCTACAACAACTACTACTACTACTACTGCTACTTCTACTGTTTTTATGTTGCCACCTTCAACACTACCTTTATCACTACTATAGTATACTACTACCACCTACTACTGTCACTACTACTACTACTATCTACTACTGTCACTGCTACTACTATCACCTACTACTGCTACTACATCTACTACCACCTACTACTGCCAATACTACTACTACCACCTACTACTGCTACTACTACTACTACTACCACCTTCTACTGCCACTACTACTACTATCATCTACTACTGCCACTACTACTACTACCACCTACTACTGCCAATACTACTACTACCACCTACTACTGCCACTACTACTACTACTACCACCTTCTACTGCCACTACTACTACTATCATCTACTACTGCCAATACTACTACTACCACCTAGTACTGCCACTACTACTACTACTACTACCACCTTCTACTGCCACTACTACTACTATCATCTACTACTGCCACTACTACTACTACCACCTACTACTGCCAATACTACTACTACCACCTACTACTGCCACTACTACTACTACTACCACCTACTACTGCCACTACTACTACTACCACCTACTACTGCCAATACTACTACTACCACCTACTACTGCCAATACTACTACTACCACCTACTACTGCCACTACTACTACTACTACCACTTATACTACTGCCACTACTACTACTAACACCTACTACTGCCAATACTACTACTACCACCTACTACTGCCACTACTACTACTACTACCACCTACTACTGCCGCTACTACTACTACCACCTACTACTGCCAATACTACTACTACCACCTACTACTGCCAATACTACTACTACCACCTACTACTGCCACTACTACTACTACCACCTACTACTGCCACTACTACAACTACCACCTACTACTGACACTACTACAACTACCACCTACTACTGCCAAGACTACTACTACCACCTACTACTGCCACTACTACTACTACCTCCTACTACTGCCACTACTACAACTACCACCTACTACTGCCACTACTACAACTACCACCTACTACTGCCACTACTACTACTACCACCTACTACTGCCACTACTACAACTACCACCTACTACTGCCACTACTACAACTACCACCTACTACTGCCACTACTACACTACCACTACTACTGCCACTACTACTACTACCACCTATACTGCCAATACTACTACTACTACCACCTACTACTGCCACTACTACTACTACCACCTACTACTGCCACTACTACAACTACCACCTACTACTGCCACTACTACTACTACCACCTACTACTGCCACTACTACTACTACCACCTACTACTGCCACTACTACTACTACTACCACCTTCTACTGCCCAATACTACTACTACCACCTACTACTGCCAATACTACTACTACCACCTACTACTGCCACTACTACTACTATCATCTACTACTGCCACTACTACAACTACTACTACTACTACTACAATATACCTCCACCGCCTCTTTATTTGCGGCGGGTACGCCATAGCCCCACCTCGCTATTGACTGTGGCATCAACCTTCACTACCCCTAAAATACATAATTTACTAACTAACTACCCCTAAATTTATAAACTACTCTATTCCTAACCTATCCACCTTATCCCACTCTCTACCATGTGTCCCTCGCAATCGAGGTCACTTATGTCCGTGTTAGAGGGAGTGGAGTATCTCGTACCCCTGAGACACTAGGAGGGCGGACCGGAGCAGGGAGAAGGAGAGGCGACACCTCAATCCAGGCGGCGACGGAGCTCCTTGGCTGGTGCTCTTTACTGACATCAAGTCACTAGTCTTGAGTAGAGCTCCTAGCCTTGGGGGCCATGCCGCCAGATGTGGTGAAGACCAGGGCGTGAAGTACCATGGCGACTTGCAGGATCCTATCGCCATAGGCCCTTATCTTCTCCAGCTCGTTCCTGTGGTGGACAAGCTCGAGGGAGAGCTCGATGGGAGGCGGCCATCGGGTCGAATCCGATTCCAAAAGGTCCCCTGCCCTCTGGTCCAGATCCCGAGCACAGATGTCCACCGAGCCTCAGGGGCGGTATTGGCTTTACTACAACTACCACCTACTACTGCCACTACTACTACTACCACTTACTACTGCCACTACTACTACTATCATCTACTACTGCCATTACTACAACTACCACCTACTACTGCCACTACTACAACTACCACTACTACTTTTACTATTCATGAAGCTTGAATTCTTCTTTCCCTTCACAATCTTCTTTTGCATTAATTCTGAATCTTTGTCATCAAGAAACTGTAACTTTCTTTCATATTCAGTTTCTTGTGTGTGTGTGTGTGTGTGTATGTGTGTGTGTGTGTGTGTGTGTGTGTGTGTGTGTGTGTGTGGGTGTGTGTGGGTGTGTGTGTGTGGTGAAATAGTTAAAGTTTAGCTAATGTAGTAATGTTTTGCGAAAGAACTGCTTTGAAACGTCTTTTTTTCTCTCTTGCATTCCTTCAATTCTCAAACTTTCAAACTTTTCCTAGCCATCAGAACACCTTTCTCTCCCCTTCCTCACCCTCGAAAGTTTGAGAGCAAAACTCAAATACCGCAAAACAAAAACAAAAAGAATCGCCTACTTTGCATACGTATACGCTTATCACATTAATCACACTCATCACAATAGACATTCTCCTTATCGCTCTCCCTTCGTCTATCTCCAAGCTTATCTCTTCAATCTATATGCCTGTGTAGCTACTGATCTGGCTGTCTGTAACCATCAACAACCATCAGTCAACAACCTTCCACACAGTAGCGTGCAGTACACCCCCCTCCGCCTCTACCCCTTCGCCTCACCGTCTATTTTAATGAATTATGTACCGCCTCTCTCTTAACCCTTCCCTTCATGCTAGGTTCATTTTTTTCTTCGGCGTCAAACTTTTTTTTCGCGGCTGCTGACAAGTGACGAGGTAACAGGCCCGGTAGGAGGACGGCGAAGGTACACACACACACATACGCACACACACGGAGGAGTAGGAGATAGGAGGAGGAGGAGGAAGGAGGAAGGAGGTATAGGAGGAGAGGTATAGGAGGAGGAGAAGGAGGTATAGGAAGGAGGTATAGGAGGAAGGAGGTATAGGAAGGAGGTATAGGAGGAGGAGGAAGGAGGAGGAGTAAGGAGGAATGAGGAGGAATGAGGAGGAGGAGGAGGTATAGGAGGAGGAGGAGGAGGAGGAGGAGGAAGGAGGATAGGAGGAGGAGGAGGGAGGAAGAGTAGAGAAGAGAGGAGGAGGAGAGGAGGAGGAGGGGAGGAGGAGGAGGAGGAGGAGGAGGAGAGGAGGAGGAGGAGTATAGGAGGTAGGAGGTATATGAAGGAGGAAGGAGGTATTGGAGGAGGAGGTGGAGGAAGAGGAGGAGGTATATAAGGGGTAGGATGAAGTGGTGGTAGTGTTGTGTTCTGTAGAGTGGAAAAGACTTGGTTAAAATGATCAGGGCAGAACCGCTCCCACAATGTTCTGTCTTAATCACTTCTTGTTCCGCATCACTCATTCCTTGGGTCGCCTGCTTCGTGTTTTATTTTTTCTCTCTTCTTATGTGTCTGCGTGTGAGTTATTTTTATCCGCCTAGCTCCTTTTTATTTACTTTTTCATTCTGTGTTTCGTGCAAGGAGTGAGTGAAGAGAGTGAAGCCTCGCGCCGCGGTACTCTATGATCTTTTAAAGAGTAAAGTTCAATGTCGTGCCGTATTCATTATCATTATTTTCATTTTTATATCTAGCGCATATTTTTCTTTTAACAGAGTTTGCCCTGAAGACCTTGCGTGGCTCTCGTTTTCTTTCGTACTGAGCTTCAGAAAATGGGTAAGTGGTTGCTGCTTGTTGACGTCTTTTAAGGATAAACAATTATATTCGATTAAGGAGAATAATTTTGATGTTGTGTTTGGGGTTCAGAGTTTTTCATTAGATCAAGACATTTTTCAGGTGATTTCCCCGGGCGGTGGGAAGAATAATGGATTAATCTTCAGCGATACATCTGTCAGTCTCTATATCCATAAGGAGCGACAGAGAGGAGGGGAGGAGAGGCTAGAGAGTGTGGGAAAGATAAGTCGAGAAGAGGATAGCAGTAGGAGAGCAAATAGTAAATATAAGCAAGAGGAAAGTATATTGCTGCTAGTTTATGTTTAGTTTAGGTTATTTCAGGTTATTTGAGGTTTATTGTAGGTTATTTCAGGTTTATTTGAGGTTATTTCAGGCTATTTCAGGTTATTTGAGGTTTATTGTAGGTTATTTGAGGTTTATTTCAGGTTATTTGAGGTTTATTTTAGGTTATTTGAGGTTTATTTCAGGTTATTTGAGGTTTATTTGAGGTTATTTCAGGTTATTTCAGGTTTATTGTAGGTTATTTGAGGTTTATTTCAGGTTATTTGAGGTTTATTGTAGGTTATTTGAGGTTTATTTCAGGTTATTTGAGGTTTATTTAGGTTATTTGAGGTTTATTGTAGGTTATTTGAGGTTTATTTCAGGTTATTTGAGGTTTATTGTAGGTTATTTGAGGTTTATTGTAGGTTATTTTAGGTTTATTTGAGATTATTTTAGGTTTATTTTAGGTTATTTGAGGTTTATTTCAGGTTATTTGAGGTTTATTTTAGGTTATTTTAGGTTTATTTTAGGTTATTTGAGGTTTATTTTAGGTTATTTGAGGTTTATTGTAGGTTATTTGAGGTTTATTTTAGGTTATTTGAGGTTTATTTCAGGTTATTTGAGGTTTATTTCAGGTTATTTGAGGTTTATTTTAGGTTATTTGAGGTTTAT
>JACEEZ010007263.1:20000-25000 GCA_016584305.1 Chionoecetes opilio
CTTATCGTTAACCCCTTGAGGCCCAGAACGTAATTTCCATTGTAATTTAGTCACCTTTAGACGATTTTTAGTGCATATAAGGAATATTGTATAGATATGACCTCTTTACTATCCTTGTCCACTAACTAATTTGGTATATTTAGTTACTTTTCGTAAT
This sequence comes from Chionoecetes opilio, assembly GCA_016584305.1. Taxonomy (NCBI): domain Eukaryota; kingdom Metazoa; phylum Arthropoda; class Malacostraca; order Decapoda; family Majidae; genus Chionoecetes; species Chionoecetes opilio. The sequence continues at coordinate 20,158 of JACEEZ010007263.1, forward strand.
CTTATGGCTAACAACAGACGATTTTTTATAGCAAAGGAAAGATCTGGGCGTGAAGGGGTGTAGCATATCTTGATCTCTCTGTCTTCCGTTACTTTCTATCTTATTTTCTTTATTCCTTTTTTTCTCTTTACCTTTTATCTTTATTTATCTTTATTTTTTTTTTTATTTTTTTTTTTTTTTTTTTTTTTTTTCTCTCTGTTCGCCCTTGCTTTCATTCCTTATATATATTTTTGTCAACTTTTCTTGATTCTTCCATTTAATATATTATTTTCTTTCTCTCGTTCTTTCATTGTTACTTGTTTCTCACCTTCCATTCTTCTCCTTTTCCTTACGTCCTCTGTCATTCCTCCTGTTTCTTCCTTTCTTAGGTATTAAAGGCGAGAGAGAGAGAGAGAGAGAGAGAGAGAGAGAGAGAGAGAGAGAGAGAGAGAGAGAGAGAGAGAGAGAGAGAGAGAGAGAGAGGAGAAGACAGACAGACAGACACAGACAAACAGACAGACAGACAGACAGACAGACAGACAGACAGACACAGACAAACAGACAGACAGACAACAGACAGACAGACAGACAGACAGACAGACAGACAGACAGACAGACAGACACAGACAAACAGACAGACAACAAACAGACAGACAGACAGACAGACAGACAGACAGACACAGACAAACAGACAGACAGACAGACAGACAGACAGACACAGACAAACAGACAGACAGACAGACAGACAGTATACAGTATGCAAAACAAAATTGAATAAAATTTCCCAAAACACAATTTTTTTTTTTTTTTTTATATAATCTTCCATAAACAAAGAAAAATATTTACACGGAAACAATTAATTAAAAAAAATGAAGGAAAAATAAATGATTCTTTTTTTATCTATTTCGTCCTGGAACATTATTTCAAAGTCAAAGTTTTTTTAAGCCTTATTTCACTTTAATTAATGGCGAGAGAGAAAATATAAGTTATGACTGCACAACAGGAAACCAAATGACTCCTATTTATAAAGATTAAATTAACAGCGGGAATCATGGCCATAAAAAAAATATATTAGGTAGGCCTCCTCCTCCTCAGGCCTCCTCCTCCTCCTCCTCCTCCTCCTCTCCTCCTTCTCCTCCTCCTCCTCTCCTCCTCCTCCTCCTCCTCCTCCTCTCCTCAGCTCCTCCTCCTCAGCCTCCTCCTCCTCCTCCTCCTCCTCCTCCTCCTCCTCCTCCTCCTCCTCCTCCTCCTCCTCCTCCTCCTCCTCGCCGCGGCCTATAAGACGAAAATGCGGGTAACAGCTTTTCACGTGGACACACAGGCCTACACGTAAAATAAGATTGTGGTGATAGTGGTAGTTGTGGTGGCAGCCTAAATGGTAGTGATGGTAGGCTTAGTTACCTCGCTAATGGTTGTGGTGACTGGGATTCGTAATTGTGGTTACACGCTAAAAGGTCTGTAATTGAATACCACACACAGGAATGGTTGTAGATGTGGTTGTTATGTGGGTTGTAGAGTGGTAATGGTGGTTGTACGTCAGTTGTTGTTGTTGTTTTTAGTTTTTTTTTTGTTGTTTTTGTTGTTGTTGATTGCTTTGTTTATAGAATCCCTAGTTTTTGGTATGGCTGATTGTTTATATTTTTTTATACCTACTATATTTTATACACAATTCCATGACAAGTCTATAAAAGCTTCATTCAATCTACCATATTTTTTTTGTCCCATTCAATGTTTGCTTTGTTTTCTTGTGTTGTTTTCGATGTTGTTTTCTGATGATTTTTCCTTTTTTATAGAGTAAGAATATATCGTTTATTTACTACTATCTTTTGTATATCGGTTTATAATCTTATTGATCTATTATATCACTTATATATTTTCTACTTTTAGGGGGATTAGATACCTTTAATTATTATGGTATGTTAACCCCTTGAGGCCCAGAACGTAATTTCCATTGTATTTTGGGTACCATTAGACGATTTTTAGTGAATATAAGCAATATTTTATAGCTATGACCTATTTAGTATCCTTTCCACTAACTAATTTGGTATATTAAGTGACTTTTCGTAATTTTATGGCTAACAACAGATGGTTTTATATAGCAAAGGAAAGATCTGGGCGTGAAGGGGCTAATGCTTTACAATTGGTGTGTGTGTATGTGTGTGTGTGTGTGTGTGTGTGTGTGTGGTGTGTGTGTGTGTGTGTGTGTGTGTGTGTGTGTGTGTGTGTGTGTGTGTGTGTGTGTGTGTGTGTGTGTGTGTGTGTGTGTTTACTTCTCTATTGCTGTGGTGGTGAGCGCGGTGTGTTTATGGTAGCGAGACCAATTTGCTACACTAGGACGATGAGATGCTATGAAGATAAACACGAAGAGATAAAGTGTAGGGGGGGAAGAGAGAGAGAGAGAGAGAGAGAGAGAGAGAGAGAGAGAGAGAGAGAGAGAGAGAGAGAGAGAGAGAGAGAGAGAGAGAGAGAGAGAGAGAGAGAGAGAGAGAGAGAGCACACACATTAAAGTTCATTGATACATCTCATTAACAAAGTCTGACGTAAATATCGCGAATAATAAAAATAATGAGATTTGCTAAAATTTCATTATAAAGTGAACACATACAAAAATTAAATCGTACTTTGCACTACCACCACCATCACCACACTACTACTACTGCTACTACTACTACTACTACCACTACCACTACTACCACCACCACCACCACCACCATCACTACTACCACCACTACCACTATTACCACTACTACAACTACTACCACTACGACCACTACCACCACTACCACCACCACCACATCCACACTTACCACTACGACACACTACCAACCTACACCACTCGACCACTACCACCACTACCACTACCACCACTATTACCACTACTTCCACTACGACCACTACCACCACTACCACCACCACCACCACCATCACCACTACCATACCACTACTACTACCACTACCACTATCACCACTACCACTACCATCACTACCACCACCACCATCACCACTACCACTACCACTACTACCACCACCACCACCACCACCACTACCACTACCACTACTACTACCACCACCACCACCACCACTACCACTACCACCACTACCACCACCACCACACCACTACACTACCACTACTAACTACACTACCACCACCACCATCACCACTATACTACTACTACCACCACCACCACCACTACCACTACCACTACTACCACCACCACCACCACCATCACCACTACCACTACCACTACTACCACCACCACCACCATCACCACTACTACTACCACTACTACTACCACTACTACTACCACTACTACTACCACTACTACCACTTATGGGGGGCACTTGATCAAAATTAATCCAGTGTCTCACCACCAGCAGACAACCCTCATTCTACCCTTCGCAACTCCTCCCGTCTCACTATTAGGTTCCTCTATAATGCCCTTGATTATAGGGTGTGTGTGTGTGTGTGTGTGTGTGTGTGTGTGTGTGTGTGTGTGTGTGTGTGTGTGTGTGTGTGTGTGTGTGTGTGTGTGTGTGTGTGTGTGTGTGTGTGTGTGTGTGTGTGTGTGTGTGTGTGTGTGTGTGTGTGTGTGGTGTGTGGTGTGTGTGTGTGTGTGTGTGTGTGTGTGTGTGTGTGTGTGTGTGTGTGTGTGTGTTGTGTGTGTGTGTGGTTGTGTGAGGCAAGGGAAAAAACACATGGTTGGGAAAGTTATGCAGACAAGTATAAATAGTTCACACACACACACACACACACACACACACACACACACACACACATACACACACACACACACACACACACACACACACACACACACACATACACACACACACCACACACACTACACACACACACACACACACACACACACACACACTCACACACACATCTAAGAAAATGGAAAATCATATGATCACCCTAATTCTCTCTCTCTCTCTCTCTCTCTCTCTCTCTCTCTCTCTCTCTCTCCTCTCTCGTCTCCTCTCTCTCTCTCTCCTCTCTCTCTCCTCCTCTCTCTCTCTCTCTCTCCTCTCCTCTCTCGTCGTATCACTCATTTCTGTATATCTTTCTTCATTTTCCTCCTTAATGTTTTTTTATAATTTGTTATATATTTCCATTTTTTTTCATTCCTCATCATTCATCTAGTTTAGTTTTTTTTTAAGAATTTTTCGACCGTAACTTTTCTATACACATCGTTTTTTTTTACTTTCGGTGTTTTTAAATTTCATTGTACTATATTATCTTATTATCTTCGTCTTCAACTCACTTTCAAAGAACTAAAACCTTCAAGTCCTCTTCAACTTTCCTTTTTTTTACCTCTAACACGTAGAAACTAAAGTGGTAGAAAGTAGTCACACAGGCAGCCTCGTTTGGCCGAGTAGGGCTGTTGTTATCTGTTCTTCCTTTGTATTCCTTTGTATTCCTGTTTCTTCTCATTCGTATCTTCCTTTTTTTATCCTTCTCCTTTCCATCTCATTCATCTTGTACTAAATGATCATAACTCTCAATGTACTCTTGTTCCCTTTCCCTTCCTTCCTTCCTTCCTTTCTTTCTTTCTTCCTTCCTTCCTTCCTTCCTTCCTTCCCTTCCTTCCTTCCCTTCCTTCCTACCTTCCTTCCTTCCTTCCCTTCCTACCCTCCTTTACTTTCTTCCTTCCTTCCTTTCTTCCTTCCTTCCCTTTCTTCCTTCCTACCTTCCTTCCTTCCTTCCTTTCTTCATTCCTTCCTTCCTTCCTACCTTCCTTCCTTCCCTTCCTTCCTTTCTTCCTTCCTACCTTCCTACCTTCCTTCCTTCTTCCTTCCTTCCTTCCTTCCTTCCTTCCTTCCTTCCTTCCTTCCCTCCTTCCTACCTTCCTTCCTTCCT